>JASGXE010011003.1:0-14023 GCA_030068105.1 Sinentomon sp. SZTP_YWyxl | reverse complement strand
AGAATTTGGTTGTGTAGACGTTTGCCGACGGGTGTGGGCAAATTGTGAATGAATGAAAGAAAATTTGGTTATGTAGAGTTGGCTGAAAGGTGTGGGCAAATTGTGAATGAAACGATAGAAAATTTGTTTGTTTAGAGTTGGCTGTAAGGTGTGGGCAAATTGTAAATAAAACGAAAGAAAATTTGGTTATGTAGAGTTGGCTGAAAGGTGTGGGCAAATAATTGTAAATAAAACGAAAGAAAATTTGGTTGTGTAGATGTTGGCTGAAAGATGTGGGCAAATTGTAAATAAACGAAAGAAAATGTTGTTGTGTAGCCATTGGCTGTAAGGTGTGGGCAAATTGTAAATAAAACGGAAGAAAATTTGGTTGTGTAGAAGTTGGCTGAAAGGTGTGGGCAAATTGTAAATAAAACGAAAGAAAATTTGGTTGCTAGACGTTGGCTGAAAGGTGTGGGCAAATTGTAAACGAAACGAAAGAAAATTTGGTCTTGTAGAGTTGGCTGAAAATTATGGGCAACTTGTCAAAGAATCCAAAGAAAATTTGCTGTGTAGAGTTGGCTGAAAGGTGTGAGCAAATAATTGTGAATGAAAAAAAAGAAAATTTGGTTGTATAGAGTTGGCTGCAAGGTGTGGGCAAATTGTATATGAAACGAAAGAAAATTTGGTTGCCCAGAGTTGGCTGAAAGGTGTGGGCAAATTATTGTAAATGAAACGAAAGAAAATTAGGTTGTGTTGACGTTGGCCGAAAGGTGTGGGTAAATTGTAAATAAAACGAAAGAAAATTTGGTTGTGTAGAGTTGGCTGAAAGGTGTGGGCAGTGGGCACACAGTAAATGAAACGAAAGAAAATGTGGTTGCGTAAAGTTGGTTGAAGGTGTGGGCAAATTGTAAACGAAACGAAAGAACATTTGGTTTTGTAGAGTTGGCTGAAAAGTGTGGGCAACTTGTCAAAGAATCGAAAGAAAATTTGCTGTGTAGAGTTGGCTGAAAGGTGTGGGCAAATAATTGTGAATGAAACGAAAGAAAATTTGGTTGTATATAGAGTTGGCAGAAAGGTGTGGGCAAATTGTAATACGAGAATGCAACACAACTTTGGATCGATTGGCACAAATTCGGATCGCCTTTTCCATAGCAGACACCTCCATGACACAAATGGATTCGTTCCAGCGATGTGAATTTGGAAAATTAGCTGTGACCAGTTGGCAGTTGTAAATCGATTCGTATCATTCCATCCCGAAAACCTTCCAAACCAAAGAAGGTTTAAAGCTGGTTTGCTGGTGGGCCCAAAGGCTTAAATTCTTAAACCGGGCAAGGATTTAACAACTGGTTTGCCCGGGTTGAAGTTGGGTTTCCTTTCGAAGGATAAGGAATTCTCAAAAATTAAAACCCAAGGGCATTTTATGGATTTTAAAATTTGCCCACAATTTGGTTCCTTCCGGGAATTTGAACAATTAATGGCAAAAAATGTTCTTTGCCAAATAAATTTCCAAATTTCCCTGAAAGTTGAAAAACCAGTTTGGGAAAATTAATTTAACCACAATATTTGGTTGGTCCGTTTTTGGATTTTCGGGCCGAGGGAAAACCCGGCCCTTTGGCTTTATCCACTTTATTTGAAATTTTTCCCAAAGCAAACCAAAATTGGGATCCCTTTGATTTTTCATTCACAATTCCACCAGTCCCCTGAAAATTTTGCCCGGCAACATTTGTTGGTCAAGTTAATTTACTCCACCCTTCTGGCGATTTGGGTTAAGGGTCCTTTTTCCCGGTTTAATGTCGGGCCCAATGGCCGGAATTCCCTTGGCCCTTTGGGCCTTGGTGACTTGGCAACTTTTGTGAGTTGGGTTTTCTTCCCGATTTGCAATAATTTTCCAACAAAGGCCAAGGAAATTTTGGATTCGAAGATTGTTTTTCAATTCAAATTTTGGGGCAGGGATCCCCGAAAACAGCCTGTAATAATTTTTTGGGTTTAACAGGTTGTATGTCAAAGTTAACTCCTTTACCCGCCTTCTTGGCCGCTAGATGGGTTTAACCTTTGTTTTGGCGTGGTTTTCCGCCAAACCCTTTAATGGGTCAAGTTTGCCAATGGCTCAATTTCTTCTTTAAAAAATGATCCTTAATTGTGGGGTTTAATTGTTGGCTTACCAAACCTTTGTTGGTTGAAGTGATTTTTTCAAAAAATTATTGTTTTTTCCCTTAATAAATTGGTTTAAAGAAATCAACCTATTCTGAAGTTTGCCCTTTCCTTACAAATTTTTTCCCGCGGGATCGCCCGGAATTAAAAGTAGCCTTTGAACTAAAATTGGGAAGGGATAAAAAACAAAGGGCCGATGAAACCTTTCCCCAATTAACTCCATTTGGAAGGCCTCCTTCCTTCCTGCAACCCGATTTTTACCGTTTTTGGCTTGTTGATTTGGCCGCCAAAACCCCTTTGAAGGGGTTAAGGACCCTTTTCCGAACTTTTCTCAAGGTCATTTCAAACCAAATGGAGCTTTTGGGGTTTTTAATTTCCTGCTTATCCTTTTAACTCTTTTCCCGCCCAAAAATGGCATTTGTCTCAAAAAATTTTTTTCCTTCTCCCCTTTCCTTTTAAGATGCCAAACCCACACAGCTTTCTCTTCTTGACCCCTTGACAAATTTGTTCCCCTTTGCTGGTTGCAGTTTTTGGTCTCCTGGTCCCCTTTAATCGGGCCCTTCATCCAAAAAACCAGAGTGCTAAACTTTCCCAATTATTCTCTTTTAACTGGAATGCACTCAACATTCACTCCGACAAACCCGCTTTTTTCTGAGGCCTTTAAAATTCGCTCTGTCAATGTGTGTGGCCTGACCCAAACACCCCTTTAGACATGCCTTTAAGACCCTTCCAAGAGGCAAAAAGCGACTGATTCGAAGTTTCCATGGGTGAATAACAAATTGGCAAGGTTGTTCCGCAGAAAACGCAGGGCCTGTTCTAAAGCTAAAAGGGAGTGGCCTTGTCCAGGATAGCATTGCTTTCAGCGCGATCAAGGAAGAGTGTTCCACCCTGAATTCTGTTTTGTTTGATAAGTTCATTGAAAACTCCGTTGAAACCAACCACTCCAGAAAATTTTGGAAATATCTTAAAGGTCTGCGAAGAGATAATAGTTTAGCTACCATTTTTGATTCTGCCGGGAACATCTGTACCAACCCCATTTTGAAGGCCACAGCACTTAACCGTTTCTTTTGTAGTGTCTTTTCCATCGACTCGGATGATGATGTCTCCCCGTTACTTGGGCTTGATTCAAGAAAATTGCCTTTTGATGACTTTCCTGCGTTGATAGTCAATTGCCGGGGGGTTCTCAAGCTCCTTGCTCAAATCAGGCTGAAGAAGCCGCCAGGGCCGGACGAAATTCCCGGCAGGGTGCTTCGGGAGCTTGCTCCTGCGTTGGCTCCGGCACTGACGGCCTTTTTTAACTTGATTATTGAGCAGGGAGCCATTCCAGATGATTGGAAATGGGCTCATATTACCCCAATTCCGAAGAAAGGTGCAAATCTTACGTTGACTGACGGGTATCGTCCCATTTCACTTACCTGCATAACCTCTAAACTTTTTGAACGTATACTCTCCTCCACAGTTTTAACATATCTTGACAGTGTTAATTTTTTTCATCCCAACCAGTTTGGGTTTCGTGCTGGTAGATCATGTGAGGGACAACTTGTCCTCTTTTTTCACGAAATAGCTAAATCCCTTGACAACAGTGCCCCAGTGCATGCAATTTTTTTGGACTTGGCTAAGGCCTTTGACACGGTTTCCCATGCTAAGCTAATTTCTAAACTGCATCAACTGAACTTTCCCGTATTCCTAATCAACATCATTTCCTCCTTCCTAAGTCATAGAAAACAAATGGTTTCAGTTGAGAGTTTTTGTCTGTTGCTGGCGATGTTACTTCCGGTGTCCCACAGGGCAGCGTCATTGGACCACTGTTATTTCTCATATACATAAACGATATTTCTGATGGCCTACACTCTTCCATACGAATGTTCGCTGATGATATTGTGTTATATAGACCTGTTCTGTCCACAGAAGACTGTTCAATTTTAAGGACTGATCTTGAGAAAATATCCGAGTGGTGTGTCAAATGGGGAATGAAAATAAATTGTGATAAATCCAAAGTAGTTCTTTTTGACAGAAAGTGTTGTCCTCTTTCCATACCATACACCATTGCTGGCTGTTCACTTGAGGTGGTACCCACTTTCAGGTACCTCGGCGTTGTCCTAAGCCATGATTTATCTTGGGGATGCACATTTTCTGGGCGTAATAAGCAAAGCCTCTTCCCAACTGGGTTACATCCTGCGAAATTTAAAGCAAGCCTCCCCTGCGAGAAAAAAGCATGCTTATGTGTCTATGGTTCTTCCAATTTTGGAGTACGGATGTGCTGTCTGGAATCCCAGTAAAAGAATAGAAATTGATGCTCTCGAAAAAGTCCAAAGGAGAGCAGCCCGTGCAATTACAGGAAATTTTAATCGGTTTGCTAGCGTGACGGCCATGCTAAAAGAACTTAATCTTGCAACCCTCGAAAGCAGGCGCCATGTCCACTGTCTGAATCTGTTGAGTGATATGATTGCTGGAACCGTTGATTTTTACCTCCCCCTGAGTTTGGGATCAAACCTAATCAGCGACGCACTGATAATGGCCTGAGTCTGTTCCTTCCAACATGCAAGCGAAACTTTTTTTTCCATTCCTTTTTTCCAAAGACAATTCTGTCTTGGAACAGACTGCCCGCTGACGCTGCCCTTATCAGAAGAACGTCATTAAAACTTTCCCGGCTGCCAAATTCACCTACTGCCATTGTTTTACCTTCTGACACATTGGATTGACATCAATTACTTTCCTTTTAACCTTTTTACCTGACATGGCGTTATTGCATAGCATCACTCTCGCATGTTGGGTTTGGTCAGGGGCGGAGAGTTGCTGGGGCTGCTGGTTGCTGGATCCGCACGTTGTGGAGTGTTATTCGATCGACTGATGCCAAGCAGTTGGTTTCCATCTTGTGATTGCTGCGGTGGGAGAATTTCGAGATCTGCAATCGGCGACCCCAGCGGCATTCTGCTTCGGGTTGGACTCAGCGTCCGTGAGTTGGTGCTATGCCTTTCTGTCTTGAATGTTTGTGTGTCATTTCATTGTGTTATGTTTCATTTTTGTTTGTGTGTGATTGTTGCAGCGCCCATGCATTGTTGCTGCTTTTGAATTATAATAATAATAATAATAATAAGCCAAAACTAACACATTCTCATCCGCCACAAAAAAGGAGGGAACTTTGCAGGGACCCGCGGCCCGGCATTATCGAATAGCACGTTGTATCATGCGGACATAACAGCAGCGTTAAATTTAAACGTGAAAGTCCCCTATCCTTGTGCATGATAATTTGATTAAAAATAGTTCAAATTCTCCGAGTTCAAACCGTTCTGAACTGCAGATAGTTTAATCTCCGAAAACACTTCAGGAAACCTATAGTGCTTTTTGAAACACTTTCGTGCTGAAGGTGTATTTCAACGTCTTCTTCTGCAACGAAAATGAAATTTGCTTTCCTCCTTCCGTTGTGCTGATGGGTTTGTTGCAGGTGGGTGACTATTATACGCCCTTCGAGGATACCCTTCGGAATGGCCTCCTTGAAAAAATGCGTTCTCATTTCCTGCTGAGTTCGTAATTCCGTGGGATCCGAAACACTCAGCTGCTGAAAATCATACAAAACGAACCGATTTGCTAGGTACAATGGAAACTCCCCTAACCCCCGATAGGACTGCAATAAACTGCACAAACAATATACGTTGTACAAACGTTTACTGGAGATTCGCGGGACCGTTTTTGTCAATCCCTGTACATCACATGAATCTCAATCCAGATAGCCGTGCAAGTAAATTACCATGTTTCCAATGGTTGTGGTTCCAAGCCATCCGTAACTCTGTGTTCTGTCAAAGCATAACTGTGAAATAATTTACAATGTCGCACAGCTTCTGTCGAAATGTGCCACCCTTTTTTCTTCCTCTATCCCTACACGGAGTCCACCAAAGGTCCTCGAACATGGAAGAAATTATGAAGGCCAGGTGAATACACGGGCCATCTACTAATTTCAACAGGGCTTAGTGCAACTTAACGCCCACACGAGTGTTATGATGTTTGGCGGCAGAAATACCATTGATTCTAAATGGCGCCTGAGTTGATAATGAACTCCTTTGTTCGAAGACTTTTGCTAAGGAGAGTAAAAACCCATTCCTCTGTTTAAAAGAGCTGGTTATCTGCGCCTCGTTACAATCGGGACTCTCAAATCGCCAAACTGCTAAGATATCACACCTTCACGAAATCGGAAACAGCCATATAGCTATGTAATCGTATCTCCTCCGTGATGGGATCATTTCTGATCATTTCTGATCATTTCTGATCTTGCATCGTGCACTTCTGGTCTTGTTTCATTTCTGATCATTCATCATTTCTGCATCATTTCGCATAATGCATCATTTCTGATCTTGTTCCAAAAAGACATCGCTGATTAACAGCGATGTCTTTCTGGAACAAGATCAGAAATCACAGCGAGAAAAGCTGATAACCAAATAGTATGCGAATCCTAGAATAATGTTTCCATCAGGGAACAAAAATTGTCTCACGATGAACGATTAGTTGGCCAGAGCCTGATGTGCATTCTGTCAATGCACGCAAATCAGCTGAAATCATGGGGTTACTGTCAGAGTTTTTAACATCGCAGCATGCCCAAGCATCGCCTACTTTTACACGTATTCAAACAGAGGTTCAGCACTTGCAATTGGCATGTTTAATCTGCTATGTTAATGTAAACATTTAAGATCACATTTTTCTATCAAATTCGGGATGGTAAAACTAGACAAAAGAAACGACTGTGCGACAACAGAGCGAGAAAGAAATGATTCATGTCAAAAATGATCATTCAGCACAGAATGGGAAGAGCTTGTTTTGGTGATGTTGAACGCGGGAAGTTGCACGCGTGAAGTTGAACGCTAAGGAGCAGGAGAATCTCTTACAAAAAATAAGTGTCCTTGGTAAGAGAATTCTATTCCCGATGGGATACCTTCATTCAGCTCGATGCGCAAACTGACCGCCGTTTGCACGGGTCGGCGCAGGCTAAGCCAATGATATGCATAAAGCTTTGGGCGCAGTTTTCCTATCTGTCTGTGGGCAACAGCGTTGGGCACATGTTTCCAATCTGTATACAAATTCGGGAAATCTATAATCAAATGCGAATAACTTTGCTTAGCTTGATCATGATGATGAAGCACCAGCAGTTACCGATATCAACCGATATCAACCGATATCAACTGATATCAACTGATATCAACTGATATCAACTGATATCAACTGATATCAACTGATATCAACTGATATCAACCGATATCAACCGATATCAACTGACATCAACCGATATCAACCGATATCAACCGATATCAACCGATATCAACCGATATCAGCCGATATCAACCGATATCAACTGCATCATAAAACTGACGCAACGATCCCAAAAAGGGTGGCTTCATGCCAAATGGCAAGCTGAACTGTTCGCAAACCGGTGAAATCCCACCGAAAATTGCCATCGGGCAATTTGGGAGGTTATTTTAAGGACATCTTGAATCTTCTCGTTTGACATTATTGTGGCCATTTTGCGTTGAAACTCCCATTTTGGCTCCCTCTCTCTCTCTTTCGCTCTCTGCGATTCTCTTTTTTACGACTTCCAATTTGCCATCCCGTGCAGCAGCTCTCTCTTTCTCGCTCTCTCCCTTTCTTTCGCTGCGTACATTTCTCTAATTTCAGTTCACTAAATTAATTTCGGTACCAAATGATTTCTGGCGAATTTGATTTTCATTCCAATCTGATTTGTAAATTGGAAGGCTTCCCATCCTGTTTGTACAGGGTGTTCCTTCCTGCACTTGTGCTGAATTCTCCAAGTGCGGAGTCGGCAAAGCTAGGCGTTTGCCGGCAAACTGAGCACAGATCCATGCCATGAGGATCGACATCCCCTAAAAGGAGCAAAACGAAAAAGTAAAATGAAACAAATCACGTACGTGTCTCTGAATAACACGTTTAGTTAGTCACCTTGGATGATTTTAAACAAACCACCCTGTACATTGACAAGAATTTTTATTTTCATTGCACAGCCGAAGGAAATGTCGAATCCTGCTAGCAGTCCTTCGATGTAGGTACCTAACCGTGTAGGTATATATTAGATCTGACGTTTCTATGGTTATGGCGGCTCAGAGCTAGCGAAGTAAAAGATGTGAGTGTATTATAGGTTTGCCAAAGCAACCCTTACACTCGCGACATTGCGCAATCACATTTGGAGGGAAGGCAAGGATTGTGCATCACACATTATTGATAATCATAGTGAACCGATACCAACACATACTTGGGCATTGTTGCAGACGTCAGTCCGATAAGTCAACACGCTGACGCACAAATTTCTATCTGCAACAAAATCTGGACAAAAAATCGATATTTTCAAAAATTGAACTAGCGGCTGCGCCACTGTTGCCGTATCGCGGCCACCTCAACAAAGGTGCCACCTTCTTCCCTAAGCCTGTACTTCAAAGGTATAATAGCCCCAGTATTTTGTACAATACCGAACAGAAGTCTTCGAACACTTGAACTTATATAATTTTAAAGTCGTGGAACGAGGATAACGTCTTCTGCTGGTTCAGGATTCACCAATTCCTGATAATCTTGAGTTTCACGAATGTCAATCATTATATTCGGCGCCTGGTACCATCTGAGGCGAATGGTCCCAGATCATAAACGAACTTCTGTGTTCACAGATTTTGGCGAATCTGCAACTGCGAAAATGTGCCTATTTGCGAAGGAAGTGTGGGCTTCCCGAGTATAGACCAGCACTCGGCTTGCTTTTTTTATAGATACTCGAATCTGAAGAGGTTGTAGTCGGAGTTTTGGCTAAATAGAAGTTCATTATTTTCAAAATTCAATTTTGTGGCCAAGTAACATTTCTCGGAATATTTTAGGAACTTATACATAGTTTAGTGCATTAAAAAATACAATTCTTAAGAAGGGCATTACCAAGAAGGCTACGCTAAATTACATCAGTGTACGGACGGCATAACGTGCAAAGATATTAGCCTGAACTGGTAGGGAAACACTGTGCACGGACTATTCGAAATTTCCTTCCTCTGAAAAAAAAATAATGCTACCAGAATTGGCTTCAGTATAGCGGAACACGCTAACCGCTAGCCGTTGCAGTCATCGGAGAGGGGTCAGAGGGGGGATTTGGTTGGGAGGTATGGGGCTTGACGTTTCCAATGGGGGCTGGTGGTTTTCGACGAGGTTGCGATGGAAGGATGGAAGGTGAGAACGGCCTGGGTGGGTGCCCCACATTGGGGGTGCAAAGAGGATGGGGAGTTGCTAAAAAGGGGATCGGGAATTGAGACTGGAAGAAGCTCGCCCGAGGGGGCGGAGACTTCCAAATTGATTTTTCAGCAGATTCAAAAATGATAATGTTGGAATATTCAAATGCTTCCGACCATTTCCTTTCCTAGCTCTTTTTATTACTTTTTTTCAATTTTATTATTTCTCCTTTTCTGCCGTTTCTGTTATTTCGTTTTATTTTTTCGTGAAAAATCTATCATTGACTGTGTAAGAAAAATCCGCCCAGATTGGGCCCTTATTTTATAGTCATAGGAAATTTACAGGGTTCCAAAATAGGAAGATATTTGGAAAAAAGAAATGCACCTAACAGGTATGAATCCGTTCGGGAGCTCTCCTAAAACGGATAATCTGCGCCACTCAACTGGGCATGCAACAACATTAAAATTGCGAAAGCATTCTTTATTTGCATTTCACAAAAATTTGTTCGAAAATTGCAGTGGCGCATGCACATTCACATCCAAGGGTGCAGCATATTCACATACGAAGATGCGAAACAATAAATAAATTGAAGGGTACCTTACCACGATGTTGTTTGAAGCATTTTTCCAGCATATATCGCACATATTTCGCACCATTAACTGTTGTGGTCTAAAATGACTACACTCGTCTGGTTATGACAGAATCATCAGCGAACGCCTGAATAAGCTTCCGATATTTTTGACATCTTCCATAACGTCAACAATAAATAGGTGCAAGTAACCATTGCACCCTCAAGAATTAGGTATAGGTAACATGTTCAGATTTGCCAATGACGGCGGCGAGATCCAGTTGACAGGTAACTTTGCCTCCGAGGTAAGTAATGTTAACGTGCAATCTACTTTGCCTCAGAGGTATAGTAGACGGCAGTTTAACATTGCTTACCTCGGAGGTATATAGTTACCTGTCTAAGATCTGGCCGCCGTGAGTGAAGAGATTTTTTATTTAAACCAGCCAGAGCTGGACCAGGGTTGGTCGGACGTCAAAACGCCACCCTGGAGGTGGGGGGAAAACCCGGTCCTTTCGGACTAGATAAAAAAACCCAACTTGCAGCCCCAGATAGAAGCTGCAGGTACAAATAAAGCAAAGAATTCGGAACAGAGGCTTCAAGGGCCCTCTTTTACCGAGTTCTAAGCGAGAATCAGCGACAGAGGCTCTCTGCCACCAAGCCTCTGTCTGCTGACAATAGACCCAGAAAACAAAGAAGAGATTCCTGCACCTGCCCATTCATTTCAATGTCTGATCGGGGGGGTTGATTAGGGGCCGCAGGCCGGGATCCTCCACCGAAGAGAAGGGAATGGAGCTTGATCTTAAAGCCCTTGTGTTCCAGGCCAAACGTTGCCATGCCCTTATTCGGCCTGGACTTGTTTCGGCAGGATATGGGAATAAGGGAAGGAAAGAAAAGGATATAGGGATGAAAAGGATACTTTACCCCCTCAGGATAGGTTACCTACCACGCCCTGCGGAGTGCAATGCAAGGATTTACGCGTCCACTGTGGCCCAAAGCAGGCCAGGACAAACAGGAAAAGATTTGAGTGTCTGATCGAATACTTTGTTCAAAGGAATCCGGATCTGTGATAGCTTGACCACAACTCGCGATATAACTACTTGAACTCTGCAACGGGAGCCTACTGTTGATTGTCGAATTTTATGTGGGAATTTTCCCTCTACTGATTTTCTTCAGTTGATAGAATAGTGCCTAATGTGAAAGGAAATAATGAATGGTTATGCATGCATTATACATAATATGGTTGTATGCGCTGCCATCTTTAGAGTAAATTTTAATCTATATTTAAAATTAATGGTTCCACAAGGAAGATCACAGCACGACGAAAATCACGGCTTCGTTTGGTCCGTTTTTGTTTCTTCTTTGCTTCTTCGTTTGCACCAGCACAAGAAAGCAGCAGAGAAGTTGATAATGATCTGATACCTACTCTTTAGAATTTGTTTCGAAAAATCTTGAAAACCAGCACTTTCGCCCTGAGTTCACAACAAACAACTCAGCAACTCTTTAACAACCACGAAGAATCAACAACTTCTGTCGAGGCTGTTAATTTTGGGAAGAACAACTCTCTTTTCCATGCAAACCATTTTCACTGGTTGGTGTCAACGAGACGTATGGGTTTTCTTTAGCATAAGCCGGTTTTTTGGCAAAGCATCCAAACCTGTCAACGGCCAGCTGAATTTTGAACTGAAAATTTGAAGAGTTGTCAGTTTCCAATTACAGTGATTTGCAGGCAAAAAGCCTTGACCCGCTAAAATTTCGGAGAACCATGGAGCAGTCGGAGTATCTGTGGATAAGGCATATTATGAGAATAAGGCATTCGTATACTCGCAGGGCCTTTGAATGCATTTTCCAGAATCACGGCCAACTTTTATCACAGTTTTCCAACTGGTTTTAGAAAGCATGTATTTGAATCAAACCGAAAAATAAGCAAGCTCTTTGATCGCTTGTTCCATGGAAGGCTTTTCCTTCGAAAAGTTTTCTTCGGTTTTCGCTTCGAGAGTTTTTAAGCCTTTTCACTACTTCATCAGAAACTTCGCGCCAAAAAATTCTGGTGATTCGAGTATCTTTGCGTCGAGTTTTTTTTTTCTCAACAAAATATGTATACGGAGTGTTCAGTAATTGACGGGCCAGAGGAGATTTTTGTCAGAATTTTAAAGCGCGGGGCAATGTAATTCTCAATCTCGCATGCGCCGCAAAACGCATTTCACGAAGGAATGCATTTTGCAGCGCATGCCAGATGGGGAATTTTCCCTAGCCCAGTGCTTTAAAATTCTGACAAAAATCTCCCATGGCCCGTCAATTACTGAAGACCGTGTACGTATGAACGTAAAGAACCACAGGCATAATCCCTAAATTTCGGGATAACATTATCGCTCAGTATGTAAGCAAACTCAGCGACGCGTAGTATGAAATTGTTGATAGAAAACTTTCTAGGGTTGAGTCTATTAACAGCAACTGAATAAGAAACTTTCGCTTCGTCACAAACTACAGCGAATTAGGCACTTATAACACACGCGTACACACTCTAACCAAAGACTTCGAACATGGGACTTCGTTAATATCCTCAGGCGCCATTTAGAATCAATGGCAGCATGCGCCGCAAAACATCATGACACTCTTGTAAGTCGTGAGGTTGCACCAAGCCCTGTTGAAATTAGATGGCCCCTGCGTGAACCAGTCCTATAAAATATTGTCTATGTTCGAGGACTTTTGGTGAACTCCGTATATACGTGCGAATGAAGGGAGACAGTCTGACAGGCTCCAATGGGTTAGGCGCAGGAGAATCTGAAATATGAAAATCTAACAGGCTCCAATGGGACAGGCGCATGGGAAAACCTTCCAAGAATGGGCTATGTTCGGATGCCGGGACCCATTCAAGTCCATCAGTGAGAACATTATTGATTTTTTCGCTGTACATCCATGTCATTCTGGTTTAGTTTTGAATAAAATCTCCACCCCGCAGGCACTATTCGAGTTCACAGTCATTGGTATCAATTTCTACTGCGAAAAATCTCATTTTTGTTTTCCATCAAGATTTGTCTAATTTTTCGAGGCTTTTTTACAAAATTATCCAAAGCACCATGCTTCCTTGCAAAAAGCTGCGGGTACTGCTCTAAAAAGGCCCACGTAGCACTTACAATTGCGAAATAATTTCACCAAATCACTCCTTCTGTTACATGCTAGGCGAGTGGCACTTAGTCGAATATCATGCCGCATAAAATGTTGGAGCTGCTGCTCCATGAAAAAGCTGTGTAGAATCAAATCAGGTAACGGAGTGCAGGTATGTCTCCTCCTTGTCCATGTGTTCAATGTGGCACTGTTATATCCACTTACTTGCAGATCTTTTCTTCTTTCAGACAAACAAAAAAACACTGTACATGGCGGAAAGCTTATCACCGAGGCAGCGCTATACCTTTCGGAGGAGTTTCATTTGACACAAAGATTTGTTGGGATCGAATTTGCTTCCGTTAGTTTGCTTTTGCCCCTGAAAACAATCGGCTCCGCAATCACAGAACAACGAAACCGTGCCGATTGCATAAGCCTTATACTTTTAAGGCGCAACTTTTGAAACGCAAGGCTGAATGAAATGAAAGGCAACTCACGCTCAGGTTCTACCCAACAGTCAATTCAATGGACAGATTTGTGTTGCGAAAATTTCATTTCTATGCACAACGCTCATTCTCTTTCCATTGTTGCGTTGAAAGATGCATCCGTCTGTTGAATTGAATCAGGGGGTGCGTTGCAAAGGGGAACACGGCCGGTAATATGCTCTTGAAGCGCTTTTCTTCGCAGTCACACATTTGGAACACATCAGCATTTGGATCTCGCATGTGTTCCCAAGCGCTCATTTGTTCCAAATTTGTGGCAGGAAAATAGCGTTCTAGGAACACATTACGTGTCCCAAAAATGTTCCGAGAAGTACACTCCCATCCTATCCCGTGTGTAAATTGTCTTCCGAAAGTATTTCATAACGAAACGAAATAATAGAAATATCCAGATTGTTGATAACGCTGGCAGTCCGTTCATTCCTGTTATCACACGATGCCCATCTCTGGATCATCTCAACTCTTGCCACATCACATAGACAGGTGGGGTCCCACACGGCACAAGCGTATTCGAACACGGGCA
>JASGXE010011002.1:0-14451 GCA_030068105.1 Sinentomon sp. SZTP_YWyxl | reverse complement strand
AAATTGCCCCTTTCGCCGGCCGAGCCGAGCTTTGCTTCCGACCAGAGCCTCTTCCGATGAGATGGCGCTGCTTTCGACGAGTGGCGCGGCGGGCGCAGCTGACTGACCACGATGCAACGTCCGGCAAAAAACGCCTTCATCGACACACGAAATGAATTTGACCAGATTGGATGTAAAAAAACTCCACATGGGTTAAGTTGGCCATCAGGGTAGGTTAAAGGGCATGATCAGAGGAAGGCAAGGTTTGGTTGAGGTCGATTTAGGTCAGATTAAATCAAACGCAATGTTGTTGTTGTTGCATAAGTTGTCGGATAGGCAATGAACATTATCGCATAATGTGGGGAACTCCACGAATCCTTAAAATCCGGCAGGAAAATCATATGGTTTTTATTGAACGGTTGCTTGAATTCAGACATGCACTTCAGGACACCCTGTCCAGCATATCGACACGGACACATTGCAACCTTTCCACAACAACAGAGACGTGTTTAACAAAAGGTCCATTTTAAACAAAAGCATATCTATACTTTTATTCGTGCGGTTACATCTCCCATCCCCAACCCCTCTCTGTTCCGCAGTTGTTTTGCAGGCCTTCAGCATATCAAAAATGTTTTGCTCTAATTAAGCATCAATGCATGTATTTCGGTCTCCACTGCGTGAAAACCAGCATGCCTGTGGGCTGAATAAGTGAAAGCTAAAATGAAAAGCACCCTCACTGTTGTCAGAGCATTCTTTTGTTAAAGCCTTTTTTCCATCTTTTTATCTGAAATGAAAAATCCCGATTTGATTTGTCCGTACCATCAGCAGAGCCTTTTCGCATCGGGAGTTCCACCATTGTCAACTGCAAGGATTAGAAATCAAAGTTTTTTGCATTGTTGAGTCCAAGCGACCATGAGTTTTTTTCACCTTTCACGGGAGAAAATGTCTGTCGGCAATGTTGCTGGACCATAAACTGGAACCTCTTCTCTAAAGGAGGCAGGAAAAAAAACTCGGCTTTCACGGAAAGTTGTTCAGGAGGCTGATTCACATCGAGCTGCCAGAGGCACTCCTGACTTTCGAGATCGCAGTGGCTCTGCGAGAGGAAAAACTTTTCGAGATTGGTAATCAGAAACAAAAACCGTCGTGCATTCAAAGAACACCAGCCGTGTATTCGGTCAGTGGAGTGGACACAAAATGGCTGCCTTCGCATGCTCTCTCCAGCACATTTTTTTCCCAATCCACTTCCGCATGCGCGTCTCTGATTCCAATTTTCAAAACCTCACTTAACCAAACCTAACCTGACCTGACCTAACCTGACCCTGTTGCAACCCTAGAAAGAGTTGCGAAGCGGGCAAACATGCCAAATGGCAAAAAGCGGTGGCAATGCAAAAATCCCAAAATTGATGACATCGCAATTTGAGACAACGTGATTGGCTGTTGCGAGCTCCTGGTCCGCGGAAGTGGATTGGAAAAAAAATGATGCCTCTCTCCACGCCTCTACCCTTCGAAAACTCCCAATTGAATGCGCCACCATCTTCACGCACGGCTCGCTTGTTTTCGAAACCCACCGAAATCGCAGGTGACGAAAAAAATGACGTCAATGTTTAATTGTTTATTTTTATGTTCAAACCTAACTCAAGGTTTGGGTTAGGTTTAGGCTAGGTTGAGGTTAGTTAGGTAAAGGGACAAGTTAAGGTTGTGTTGGGTTAAGGTTGGATTAAATAGGTTAGGTGTATCAATCCACGTCACATAACACACTTTAGACCTTCCGAAAATTGGACGATTTTCCCTGCATCCCAACCAACTTGGCAAATGGACGGAAATGTGAAAATGGAAACGGTAAATTTAGCAAACATTAAAAAACTACTTAAAGAGATGGAAGGAAGGAGAAAAAGGCCTTGAGCGGTGCCGTGTGGGCTATGGGCTTGCTTCCACCGATAATGACACAAGCTGAAGCTGCGCTGCATCTGACGAAATGGTTACCTAAATTTAAATTTCTCATTGAAATTCATCTGAAAACGCAGGCAGCAGGCCTAATTTCGGAATGTGATTTCGTTTCGGAACTGGCAACCGGAAAAACTAGGAATGAAATTGAAGCCCAAAGCGAGAGAGACTGTCGCTGAGAGCTTTCTGCCAGTGCAAACATGGTGACTGCAGCTTTTTACAGGATAAGATAAGGCTAAAACGAAAATAGAGGCTAAGGAACCGCACAGGTGGTATAGCCTTAATAACCAAGACGGAAATCAAATGAGCGTTGGCCGATTCCACCGTTTTGAGTTTCGAGGATATTTTTGAGTTCTGCGGTGGCCATACAGGGAGGTCTAATACTGTCTGGACACGCATGCCTTTTTATCACTTTTTTCGCGGAACTTGTCTCTACTTGTGCATGATGAGTTCTGCGGTGGCCACACAGGGAGGTCTAATATTATCTGGACACGCATGCCTTTTTATCACTTTTTTTCGCTGAACTCGTCTTGACTTTTGCAAGAAAACCATTACCTAAAATTCACATGAAAACAAACGTTCCATTGCTCAATAGCAGAGTGCAGTTCCGCGCAGAAAGCCAAGCATATCATGGCCAGACGCTTTTTCATGAATACTAAAGAAGGATTTTTCATGAATTCGAAATGTTCTGCGCCAGTTGCAAAGTTTTTCCCACATTTCTTGTGCGCAAAGGTCTCTGAAGTTTTAAAAGGGGGCGAATTCTGCGGTTTCTTTTTCGAAGCCGTTGATTTTAGTCGGGAAAATGCTGTGTTCGTCAAAGTGAGACAGGAGCAGAAATTATTTTTTGCTCAATCAGAAAGTGCAACTCTTATAAGCTCCCTCGTGTCCCTTGCATGACCTGATCGTCGACGGTGCCAAGCGGAACTGCTTTCGAAAAGGTGTCGAAATGGCCTGCACACACGGAAACCGCCTCCGAAAGGAAATTCGCCTACGTTATGCGGATATTTGCGAATTCTAACGCTCGCCCACAATTTATTTGTTGCCTCCTGTCTTTGTGTTTAAAAGCACCAGTAAATTTCCAGTAACCTCAAGAAAGCACCAGTAAATTTCCAGTACACACTTAAGTCCAATGTTCTCAGCTCCTGTGATCAGGTTAAATATCTGGGTTTAACGCTCACTTCAAACTTGTGCTGGCGGCCTCACATTACAAACATTACCAATAAAGCGCAGAAGGCATTGTTCTTTGTTCGGAGGCAATTTCGAAAGTGTAATAGGGACGTCAAAGAACTTGCTTATTTTAGTTTTGTTCGGCCACTTTTAGAATACTCATCCAGTGTGTGGCATCCATATGAACGTGATCTCTCCGCTCAAATAGAAAGAGTCCAGCGCAGAGCTGCGCGTTTTGTCATACATGACTATCGCCGTGCGGCTAGCGTCACCGATATGCTTGCCAACCTAAAATGGGATTCCTTGGAAAGAAGACGCATCATAAAGCGAATTGATTGCCTTCTTAAAATTTTCAATGGAGTTCAGGGCTGGTCTGAATTTCAGACCTATTTATCCCCTGCTCCTTATATCGGGAGACATGACCATCCATTTAAACTGCGCCCGTTTCAGCCAAAGAAGAATGTTGGTGCAAACTCTTTTATTCCACATGCTATAAAAACTTGGAATAAGATCCCGAAGGTTATGTTCGAGAAACCAGTTTCCACTCGAACTTTCTGTTCCATGTTGAACCAGTCGGTTGTGTCACTTTCTGATTAGGTTGTCTATTCGTCTCTGTCTCTCACTCTCTCTCTCTCTCTCCCTCTCCTTCCCTCCCTTCGTTCCTTCTCCTCTCTTACTTCCTCCCTCCCTCCCTCCATCCCTCCCTCTCTCCATCCCTCCCTCTCTCTCTTTCTCTGCGCCTCTGTTTCCCTTGTCCCTCTCTGTTGTTTTTCTTTTCATTTACAGTGTTGCTGTTTGCTGCCTTTTGCCTCCTAAAAATATTGTATCCTTTGGATCATTTCGAGCAACTCAGTTTCATTTGTTTTATAACGATTGTACAAATTAATGTGACACTGACATGTATTTATGCGGGGCTGACGCTCCTAAATACAAAGAACTTCTATTCTATTCTATTCTATTCTAAAATCACACGCAAGCACCTCTCGGTGCTCTTTCAGTAACTTGGCTTCAGCTGAACATTTGAACATCCCCATTCAACCGGGGATGGTTCAAACATTGCTGAAAATTGGAGACAATGGAAGGTTTGAAAAAATCAGAGAAGAAAAATATTTTTGTCTCCGCTGAAAAATCGGCTGAAATAGGGCTAAAAATCGGCTGGAAAAGGGCTGGAAATCGGCTGGAAACGGGCTAAAAATCGGCTGTAAACGGTATATCTAAAATTTTGCTGGAGACGGGAAAAAACGGGCTAAAAATCGGCTGGAAACGTGCTAACAATCGGCTGGAAACGGACAAAAAATCGGCTGGAAATGGGCAAAAAAATCAACCGGAAAGGGGCTGGAAACTGGCTAAAATCGTGTGGAAACGGGCAAGAAATCGTCTGGAAACGGGCTTAAAATCGGCTGGAAACGGGCTTAAAATCGGCTGGAAACGGGCTAAATCGGTTGGAAACGGGCTAAAAATTGGCTGGAACGGGCTATAAAAAGCGGCTGAAAACGGGCAATAAAATCGGCTGGAAACGGGCCGAAATCGGTTTTTTGGACAAATACCCCAAAAGAGGCGGGTTTTCGAAAAAAATAACTCTTTCATTTTTGTTTGCATTAACGTGAAGAACAATTCCGCAAATTTTTTTTACCTTTCCAGCACATCTTTTGCATATCTTACACGCAGCATGTTTCACATATCCATGTTTCACATATCGTAGAATGACAAATTATCCTTACCTTATTTGGAAATTTTTGTTTCTACGTTCGAAGAACGGGCATCTGAATGCGACGAGCCATTCCCTGGTGAGGCGACAATCGAAATAAGGCCGACTCCAAGCGCAATCCTCGGTCGACACGTCGCTGTAGACGGTAGTGGTCGGCAAAGTGCCAGTGTCGCCGGTGAGGGATGCAGTCTCGTTGTCCGCGCTGGACCCGTTTTCCTCGGCAGAGATCTCGTTCCCGGCCGGTAACTGCTGTTCCAGGTTGGACAGGCGGCTTCGGTGTTGGTTCTGGAACCACTCCAGACTCGGGGAATCAGGCTGTTCGCATGAGTTGTTCAAGTAAGGATTTCGCACAGAACGCACCACAATATCACCGTTATGATCACGGAATGACTCAACGCATGGCCCATCGATGGGGTACGTCCGATCTTTGGACCAGTCACTTGAACCCCGATGCTGGGTCACGCTGGACATGGTCATTGTGATTGAACTGGATCGAAGCAGTTTACCCTGGGCAATGTTCGTGTAAACCAGACCGCGCATGAGACGTTCCTTGTCTTCGAACCTGTTCCGGTTTTGTAAGCTTTTCTCGTCGTGGCTGTATACCCTGGATACCACAATAGCATTGTGGACAGCCAGGTCTCTCTGTTCACCAAACCTCTCCAACTGGTTCTCCTGCAATCGCACCTGGACCACTTCAGACTTGCAATCCTTCTGTGGCGTCGCAAGGCCACCATCAGGCTTGTACTTTGAGGAAACTGTGGATATTTGGTGAAATAAGCGGGCCAGGTTCTCCCGCCTCTTTCGACGATCTGAGGAACTTCCGCTGGGGGAACTGGGCGGTCTTGCATGGCTACTGATCTCGGGTGGGGCATCACGTTTGCGGTGGGACGGCTTGGGGTCAGCTGTGATGTGGTGTTGTGTGGAGGACTCTGGCGCCAGTGTCTGGAAGCTCTGCTCTGGATATAAATCTGTCCTCATTAGTTTCAGGCCAACTGAATGGCCCACTTGGAGTAGAACCAGGAATGCGATGGGTAAAATCGACGACAATGGCTGCAAAATGTTGAAGAACAGACGCCAGCGCCGTGGTTTCCTGCGACCAGCGCCTCTGTTGGAAGGCTTCAGAAGCATATCAGGGGCAGCCATGTTTGTCTACCCGTTTCCGACATCTGCCGCAGAAGGATCGCGCCCTTCAAGGGGTTTCCTTTGGGGCAACCACAAAGGATTTAATTTCGCAAACGGAATTTAACACTTCAACAGGTTGGAAGGCGCACTGTTGAACCCTTGAAATCATCGCGAGAAATTCCAACAGAGGTAGCTGAAAGCTTTCCCAAGTATTTCTCATCGCTGCGAAGAAAACTTCCATCCGAAATCGGATCGATTCTTCGATTCCCGCTTCGTCGCATCCACTTTCGCACCACAAGTTTCCATCATTCGGCTCCGATGGGGCCTGATTCCGTTTCGCGGAGATTGCAAGTATTGTTCGTCGGGAAATTATTCCAACGATTCGTCAATTGCTTCTCTTCCATCACTCCTTTCCATGCTGAGAAAATTATCTGCAGAGCATTCCTATATTTGCCCGAATTCGCAGTTTCCGATCGAATTGAACAATCGCCACTCTGCATACAACGATTTGCATTTTGCAGAAACTTGTTCGGAACTTTGCGAACCTGCAATGGAAGAAAACGGTAAAATCTGCATGATTATTAAACGAAGAAATTGCAAGGCGAGACTTCCATCCGCATCTGGGTAATGCAGATGACGACGCAATCAATCGGCAGTCGATCTCAACCATGGCTGAGCAAAGACCGAGGTACAGTGGCGAAGTCAAATTTGAAAGCAAGCTTCTCATGGGGCTTCCATGGGAGGGCAGGGAAGCATCTCAAGCTTCCCTGCCCCATCGAAGCTTTTGAAAAACCAATAAGGAACAACACAGATCGACATCCAAATTGGAATCTCTGTGTCAATTACATGCTTAATCACTATCGCCTGTTGCACTTCGCCGGATCTTCCCTTACACTAAATTTCTACCGGATCTTTCAAAAGTCCTGAGACAACTCCTATCTCAAAGGTAATACGAAAGTCCCCTGAAAACCCCTGCTTCAGCTGAGGAAGGAGTTGTGTCAGAACTTTACGAAAGACTCAGAGGCTCAGAGCAGAGGTTTTCCCGAGACTTTTGAATATCCTGTCACAGGGGTTGTCCCGGGAGCGTATTTGATTAATCTATACGAATCGGGCACTTTTCCATCTAACCGCATGTAAAAGTCCCGAGCCACAAAAAAGGCAAGAAAACACTCTGAACATAGAAAATGGGTTAGGTAAGGTTAGGATATGTTAGTTAGGCTAGGTTAGGGTAGGTTAGGTCGGTTAGATCAGGTTAGGTTAGCTTTATTTTGCTTTTTTGTCCAAGTGCCAAATCGGGACATTGCCGAATTCGTATAGATTAATAAAATACGCGTCCCGGGACTTTTGAAAGACCGGTACATGGACATGGTTATCACAATTCGAGTTTGAAAACCAGACCAACAATCACAGATGATTGGGCAGGTGAAGTGGAGTGGAGGGGGAGAGACGGTGAGGCTTCTGCATGAGTGCTGCTGGGGGGATATCGCTTCAGTAAGTTGCGCACCCCTGCGCGGTGGTAACGTTATCCCGCCTGAAAAATTGTTGGCCGCTCAAGGTGCGAAAATTCACCACTGCAGAAATCATCTTTTTGTGATTTCTGCAGTGGTGAATTTTCGCACCTTGAGCGGCCATCAATTTTTCAGGCGGGATAACGTTACCGCCGCGCAGGGGTGCGCAACTTCATTGTGTGTGATGTCAAAGTTTTTCTGAAAACTTTTTGGAGAGTGTGATGTATTCTCAGTCGCATCTCATGCAAAGCTGAGATTTCGCGAAGGCCATTGATCTTGTCAGTTCACGCAGAGCCTCATTGAAAGGTTTTTACAGGCTGTAAGTTTGATGGAAGCGCTAAGATGTCTCCGACGTATAGAGTACGTGAAGAAGTCAATATAAAACCCTTTTGAGAAAAAATACTGCAAACGTCTAAAAGCGACCAGATCTTGTTAAGGTTCTTGGTTCAGTAATAGCGTGTCCACACATTCGCGATTTTGTCGCGTTGTCGCGTCGTCGCGCGCGTAAAAGTTGTCGGGTACAACGACATTGCCAAGCGTGCAGTACGAATACACCATGCATATAATGTCTGCACACAAGGCGATGTTGTCGCACCCGACAACTTTTACGCGCGCGACGACGCGACAAAATCGCGAATGTGTGGACTCGCTATAAGTTTGATTTGGCGCTGAGAAGTTTTCAATCTAAATAGAGGACGAGGTTAGTGACCCCAATGAGAAATAAAACTGCACAAGTTTGACAGACTTTAGATCTTGAGAAGGCCATTGATCTTGTTGGTTCACTCAGAATCCTGTTGTCAATGACCCAGAAAGAAAAAAAAAACTACAGCGCGAGTTTGATGGACTTTAGATTATGCTAAGGCCATTGATCCTGTTGGTTCACTCAGTCCTTTCTTGCTTAGTTGTAAGTTGATGAATTATTTTTACAGGCTGTGAGTTCGACATCAGGCTTGGAAATCTTCAATCTAAACCACGAAGTCAACTAACAATAACAGCTTAAAACAAGGAGAAAAAGGAAACGTGTCGATTTTTTCGCAGAATCCTTACCAATAAGCTCAAGATTCATCTCACTGCTTGTCAGTTTACCCTGCGAACCGATCAGTGGAGAACAGATAACGGCTGTCACATAATGGCTCCTCTGATTAAATTCTCACCATTATTCCAACCTTTCAACCCCATAGAACCATCAGGGACTGGAATGCACTTCCATCAGAATGCAGGCATGTCCAAGAAGCCTTGAAAATTTGCCGGCCAGTCTCTGATTATAGCTTTACCCTCG
Source organism: Sinentomon sp. SZTP_YWyxl (assembly GCA_030068105.1). NCBI lineage: Eukaryota > Metazoa > Arthropoda > Protura > Sinentomata > Sinentomidae > Sinentomon > Sinentomon sp. SZTP_YWyxl. The sequence continues at coordinate 5,744 of JASGXE010011002.1, read as the reverse complement.
AGTTTGTGTCTCGGTGCTTATGTTCTTGCTCACAATTTGTTTTAAAGTTTTTGTGACTACAGCCATCATTTTGGCGTCGTTTTTATAATTGTTGACTTTTTCACCGAACTTGTTATGACCACACAAACATTTGACAAGTCATTTTGCAGATATTTTTTGAGATAATATTCATAATAAAGTCAATGAGCCCAATGTGACAAAATGCCCGAGGTTTGATGGAGACGCCAGATCTTGCGAATTAATGACAATCATCGCGTCGGTTGATTCCCGTTGACGATTGGTTTATACAGGCTGTAAGTTTGATTGCTGATGCCCTCAGAAGTTTTCACTGGATGCGGTCAATGACCCCTGAAATAAAACTAAGCCAAAAGTCTATAAAGGTTATTCCTTCATCCTTATCTCTTTTGTCGAAGCTCAAACAAAGCTGGCAAAACGCTATTAGCTCTCCTGAAATCTCCTCCTAATTGCTTGGCTCGTTTTTCAAAGGGCCCTTTGAGAAGCTGCATTGGTTCCAAGCATCACATCCCACACGTCTGTTTTAGTCCAAGAAAAATCCCTTTTCTCACAGAATAAGGTTGTTTATTTTTAACTCTAGAAAACAAAGAAGGATAGCCTAATGGTACCTATAGGTGGACCTTATAAATCTTTCAGATCATAACGGGGGAATACAGGGTGTCCCATAACATCCATTGGCCTTCTGCACAAATAAATATGAACTGGCATATTCTTGAATCGGTTGCAGTTATTCCGAAAATCTATGACTGTATTTTGAGTAGCCAATTTCGCAGACATTTTATTGGCCAAATCGGCGGACATCGAGCATTAGGCTGCGATAACGCCTACACTCTAAACACGAAGTTCAGGTTGGAACACCACATTTTAACACGGGGCATAGATAGGAAGTGTTCTTTTCAGAACATTAATGGAACACATGGTGGATTTATGGAACACACTGAGTGTTCCATTTGGAACACTTGAACACACTGAGTGTTCCATTTGGAACACTTGAGGTGTTCCAAATTGCTTATGTGTTCCAAATCTGTGACAGGAATGTCACAGATTTGGAACACTCAGTGTGTTCCAAGAACACGCCAAGTGTTCCATAAATGTTCTTAAAAGAACACTTCCTATCTAAGCCCATGTTAAAATATGGTGTTCCAACCTGAACTTCGTGTTTAGAGTGTAGGCTAACTGGCGGACACCAACCAGTCGGTTGGCAACAAAAGCGCAAATGGACGGATATCAAGGGCTGACAACGAGCAATGAGCGGCCACCAATCAGAAGGTTGATAACAAGGGATACGGGCGGACACCAAAGGGTTAACAAGCAGGCGAAGACCAATGGATTGGCAACCGGCAATGGGCAGGCCCCGACCAACTAGCCGTGCAAGTGGGGTTGCGATGGTTTTGGTCGTCGTCGGCGACAAAAGAAAAAATAAAGAAAGAAAGACCAGGTTAGGCCACGTCCCTGAAATTGGCCACACCGCAAATGTGGTCAGGCAATTGGAACTAAAGCAAGAATAATTGTTCATCCAACCATCCCACAGTGTATACTCGCGACGGAATTAATGTACTCACGCATGTAAAAAATTTGGACTGTTTAGATTTTAGCAAAAACCCCATGCATGCTGCAGAAATTAAAGTTCATTTTTCTTACCAAGGCCAAAACCTCACAGCTTCAGAAAGCTCCGTTGCAATCTGGCGCTTTAATTTCTACCGCCTGCATAAGAATAAAAGAAAGAAAAAAAAGTTTCGGAGGCAACAGTTAGATGGGAAAACACATGTATGGGTACATTAATTCCGACGCTACTATGCCTACATTCAACCAACAAGCGAAAAGAGCCACAACAAAAAGTGGGTTCGAATTTTGTGACAACCAGCACAAAAACTTCCGCTTTGCAACGAGATATATCACGGCAGGATTAAACTCCTCCCAAAAACAAAAGGCAAGGAGATATGATCCCCCGAGGAACCGACGTCTTTATAGGCCGAAGTATTTTTAAACGGAGTGAAGCGATTATACAGGGAACGTTGAAAAACTCGGTACGACCCAAACCGAACCAAACGACCCAAAACATGGTACCACTCAAGCCGACAAAAACGAGCTAGATACACGACCAAAGAAGCAGAACCACACAAACCGACCCAAAAAAGCGGAAAATTGAAATTTCACCAGATTGCTGCCTTTTTTTTTTTTGAATCGGCTTTGCAAGCCAGGATACACAACTTGCGGAAAAAAAGGTTTCGTGACAAATTCATTTGCAGCGGCGGCGATTTCATTCCATGTTTGGGGGACAAAATTCGGAGAGGTCCACCGAGACGAGGGGCGCTTTTCCATTATTGGACCCAAAGCCGGATTTTATTCATGCTTTTTGTGAGGGGCTGCAGACAAACCCAGCACGTTTGACGAAATTTTTGTCAAGAAGACGAAAGCCATGAGGTGGTCTGCGTGTGGCCGCAGTCACCACAGTGGGGTCAGGTCCCGGCTGCGTTCCAAGGGCCAGCGCACTTGAAGGAGTTTTGATTGGTGGCGGAGTGCTGCAAAAGCTAGAGTTTTTCTTGTTTGAGAATACCGCGTGTTCTCAAAATGGCGTCGAAAGACATAAAGTCGCAATTCACATTTTGTCCCAGCGTTCCGAGGACCGTGCGGGTGGCATGGCAAGGGCCCTTGACCCATACCTGTTTTTCAGGTTTCAAATTTTGGGGGGCATGCTCCTCCTTCCCCCCATGATAATCGCCCATGTTGTATGTGTTTACATATGGTTGGGGATGAATTGGTTGGGGGATGAAGGCGACCTGGAAAGCGCCTACGAAAAATAAACGGTATGCAACGCAGGAATTTTGCCGTGATGCACGGTTGCAGCTTTTGAATTGACAGGGGCAAAATGTGAACTGGAAAGCGCCTGCGAAAAATAAAGGTTATGTAACGCGCGAAATTTGTTGTGAATTGTGAAGGGGAACTGGCAGGTCTCGCAAAAGTTTGACGGCGAATTCACCGCATTCTGAAGAGATGTGACCAAAAATTGCGAAGGTGAAAAAGGATGGCGTGCGGTCATGTGCCCAAAATGGAGAATTGTATTTTGATGAGTTTTTTTTATTTTGTGGGATTAGAACGGGTAGGATTAGAGTTTGTGCATACAATTTCCGATTGTTGAGATTTTCTCCAGACCTCAACTTCGCCCAAAAATTTTCCAGCCGATCTGACACTTTTCTTCAGCTTTGTTTTATCTGGCACTTTTATTTCTACTGCCCGCATGAGGGTGAAATGGAAGAACGAAGTTTAGGCGGAAACAGTCGAAGGGAAAAGCATACACTCCCGAAAGTTTTCGAATATTGGTGCTCAGTTTTAACTCAGGGCCCATTTGTAATACATGGCATCGTGTGCTGAAAAACATCATGACTGACACTCGTGTAAGGTGTGAAATTGCATCAAGCCCTGTTGAAATTAGATGGCCCTTGTCTTAGCTAGGCCTATTGAATTTAGAGATTCTTCAATCTATAATTCTTGTGGCTGCTTTTATTTCGCATTTTGACTTCAAATGATCCTTTTCAAACAAACAAATACTTTTTCACAGAAAACATGGACTTCCTTTTTTGCGTCCAAAACCTAGGAGCCTAGGTTTTGGCTGCTTGGGCTGGCGCAAGCCGTTTTTGCGTGGCTTTACATGGGTGGTTTGGCCAATAATTTGGATGTTTTTTTGGGGTTCATCAAAGGTTTGGCGAAGGATTTTGCTGCTCTTGGGTGGTTTGGTTGATTTTACAAGATGAGAATAGTAAAAGTAAACTGAACAAAAAATGTTCAGCAGTGAAAAATGTGCTCTGACTCCCCATTTTCACGCAATAGCCACCCAAAAACCGGCGAAGCCAAACCCACACGAACCGAGCGAAAACGACCCAAACCAAGACAAACCCACCTTCCTGAGACCCCCCCAAACTTAGTAGGGTGGGTTTGTTTTGGTTTGGGTCGTTTTCGCCCGGTTCGTGCGTGGGTTTGGCTTCGCCGGTTTTTGGGTGGCTATTGCGTGAAAATGGGGAGTCAGAGCACATTTTTCATTCAGTTTACTTTTACTATTCTCTCCTCGAAAAATGCCTTTTGTACGGCGACTCAACATCTAATACCTCAGTTATTCCAAGACAAGCACTTTTCGGTTGTTGATTTACGGGACAACCTGCCTGATTAGATATAAACGTGCATGAGAATTTGAGTTCCAGCAAACCACTTCAAGCTTTGCGTAAAGTGACAGGTTAAAATCTTCAAGTAAGGATGCACTAGAAATGTGGTTTCCGATTGCGATAATTACTCCTCCACTTTTTTTTAATGTGCCCGCGTCACATCCAATAAACATTTCAAATCCTTGAAGCAGAATTTCACAATTTTCCGTCGAGTCCACAACTCACAAACCACGTTTCTGTCCCAAAAGTGATATCTGCCTTATGCGAGGAATTCAGATCTTCTCGTAACAGACATGCTTGCTTGAAAGTACAGTGTTAAATGATTGCAAATTGACATTTCGTGCGAAATACATACATGATAGCCCAAAAGTCTTTGGCCATATAGGAAAAAATGGAAATTTACCGTTTTTATCACATTTTGTGATCTGTAACTTTTCTTGCTCTTACCACAGATGTGAAGACTTTAAACCGAAAATTCACCGCCGAATAAAGCGGTGACATCGGTGGTAGGAGCTAGAAAAAGTTACAAATCACAAAATATGATAAAACAGCCAATTTATATTTTGTTTGCTATCGCCAAAGACTTTGGGCATCCCTGAATATGCACATTTTGTTCCAATTAAAGTGTTGAAAGATATGGTTAGAGCCAGAAAAAGTTTCAGATCACAAAAGTGATCTGAAACAGTCGTCCACTGTAGTCGTCCGTGGCAGCGGTCGTTCGTTTCGCTGCTGGACGTTTGATTTTATCCGTCTGTAAAGTGGCTCCTGCTTCTTTCATTTTCAAGTTCCAGTTCCCATTGACAGTTTGGAATCCACAAGTTTTCATTGACAGTTTCAATATCCAAGTGACAGTTCAATATCCATGTGTCGATTGATAGTTTCAAGCTCACAATTCGATCCATTGTTACGTGTCCAGTTCCAAGTTCCGATTGATAGTTTTCAAGTTGCAAATTTTGCCTGCTTCCGCCATGAACTTGCCTGTGTCTGTTGCCACAACCAACAAGGCCTGTGAACTGAGCCATCGGCAAGGCCTGTGAACTGAGCAAACAAGTCGCAACAATGCCACGCAAAGCAGAAAAATCACAAAAATCACAACAAGGACCTTTTTGCTATCCCGACTGCAAATATGAACAAAAGCATCCGCCTCATTCGGGAGTTATGGTCGGGTGTAGCCTCCAGTTAGATGGATGCACCAAGTGGTTCCATCTCAGTTGCTTGGGTTTAAGTCAAGATGCAATTATCCCAACGATTGCTTGTGTTCATTGCACAGCTGAACTGTCCAGAAAAATTTGCGACTTGTCCAGTGCAAAATCGGATCATGAAAACAAACTACAAAGCATTGCAGATGACATTAGAGAAATGAAGGACTTGTTTTCTTCCCATGTTGTCCTCAACGGCTCCAAGTTTGGCGACATGAACTCCAGGCTGGACAATGTGGATGCAAGCTTAGCAGAATTGGTTGGTCAGGCCCAGGATGCTGCTTCCGACTTGGTCACGTTGAAGGGCAGCCTTGCCAACTTGCAACAATCGCGACCAGAACCACTTTTTGCCATGTTGCAAATGCAAACCCAC
>JASGXE010011001.1:0-12467 GCA_030068105.1 Sinentomon sp. SZTP_YWyxl | reverse complement strand
AGAAATTAAGATATGGCAAAAACGACAAGTTTTTTGTAAAATCTGACTCCACCACTCACTTTTTTGTGGTTTTTTACGTAAGTACCCCAAATTACATCTTTCTAGCATGAAAAGTGGCTGAAATATATCATTCCGATGTCCAAAAAACTGTTGTAAAATACAAAAGCGGGACACTATCATGTGGTGGCGACAAATAGCCAAAAAGGTCCAGACATGCGATCGCATAAACCGACGCTACAAAAAAACCATTCGAGATAATTGAATTTGGTTTTTTGCATCTTTTTCCTCAGAGTTTTCTTCATTGGAAGCCACAAAAAACAAGAAAAGTGAATTTTGACCAAAATCTGCCAGATTTTGCCCGGAGTCCCCCCTAAGGTGTTATGCCATAGCCTATTTTCTTTGCAGAGCCTCACATTTCCAGAAGTGATAGGACAGAGAAGCAACTCAGACACAGCATAATTTATACCTCAGACAGGGGGGTGATCCACCCGCATATATCTCGGACAGGGGTACCACCCGCATAATTTGAAGTTATACTTTGGACAGGGGAGCCTCGACATAATTTTTACATCAACTGACTCCACACAATCAGAACCTTCCCAAGAATCTGCAAAACTCCAAAATATGAAGGCTGGCACTGGTAAATAAGTTTCGCTGGCAGCTTATTTACACTTCTGTGAATTTGTCCTCGAGGTTGCATCACCCCGGAGCTGATCTCATTGCCTTTAGTGTAAGGACGAACAGAAAAGAAAACGGAACAGAGGGAATTTTAAACAACAGCAGGCTTGCTTGCAAAAGCAGGTAGAATGCTGAGCCGACGACTTATCCAGATAGTGATGGTATCTCCTATTCTTCTGATGCCAGAGAGATAGATTTGGTATGTTAATGCTTCGATCTTACAGGCAGGAAACACAAGATCACCCGAATCTGAATATTCCTGAGTTTTAGACATTCACAGGATTTGTTACGCTGCGGCTTGGACTTTTACCTCAAACTTGTATCTCCACCTCAAGCAAATCTTCCGCCTTCCGAACAAGAACAGTGTCCAAATCAGAGAAGCATCCATTGATATTTACTCAGCATCACAAACAATTTTCTTGATGGTTTTCTCCACTTCGGATTGGTGACACATTTTGGCCATTCTCAATCACTGCAGATCAGATCAGAACACCAACTTTTAAGGTGGCAATGTACCTTTTTGGGTTCCGCTTGTTGTTTTTGTCATTGCAAGAGCATGGGTGAAGATAAATTGATTAAATTTGGCAAGCTATTTGTCAATACTTGGACCAAAGGCCATGCAAAATTTGAACCCCACCAATGCACCCATTCTCAGTGTGCAGCGGTGAAATACTTTCCAGTACGTATGTTCCTTTTTCTTGACTTGCGTAAGCATGAATGTCGATTACTTAGTCTCATCTGATCTGGAATTGTTCCTTGAGCATGCTGATGCATTTTTATAACTCCATTCAACTATCGGAGGGATTTAGAGCCTCCGGAAAGCAATTTTTTGAAGAAGCGGTGATAAAAAAAATCTGTCCACCTCGTCTGAAGCCTAACTATCATTAAAAATTCAGGGATTCTGAGAGCATCAGTGTGTTTGGGGGGTCAAAACACATAAGTACGTGAAATTTCAGCCTAATCGTACGAGTAGTTCTCAAGAAAAAGGTACATAAAGATCCAAAAATGTCAATCGCGGCAATTCGCGATTAAGTTTTGCAATTTGTGAAATCTTATAATGATCGATCATTCACTTTTCCCGTAAAATGCAATTTTTCGTCATTGGCACTTCGGATATAAATTGCGATATCTCCAAAAGTACTCATGCTATCGACTTGAAATTTGCAGCAAAATGATCAGGAAACATTGAAGAATAACATAAGCTAGAAATTAAAAAATGCATTTTTTCAACCCACAAAGGTATGTTGCCACCTTAAGCTGATCTGCAGCGATCAAGAATGACGAAAAAGAGAGTTGCCTGGTTGCAAAAATGTCTCACCAGTCCGTGACCAAGTGGAGAAAAAAAAAACAAGAAAATCGTTCATCATGTCAATGTAAGACTCTCCAGTTCAGAAAAAATGCAATTTTTCTTACTTGACGAAAGTGTGGCCGACGGCATTGTCGAAGAACGTCGTCTGCCCCTTGACGTTACACATCTCCTTGATCAAATGTCGGCTGTCGATGTCAATCTTCAACGGCAGTACGGCGACATAGCAGGGTCCTCCATATTCACTCCCCGCAGTCAGTCCACGCTTCTTGTCGAGAAGCAGCATGCGTTTCAATTTCCTGTGTTGTTTTGCCTGGTTCAAACGGTTCGCCTTTCCCTTTGCCTTTCGCATGGCCTTGGTGAGCGACTTGACATCCTGAACTCGTCCACCGGACAGCCTGGCCAGAGAACGCTTGCTGCGATGCGGGCCATGTTTATGCAGCTTATTCTGCTGCTTCAGCGGTCCAGGCCTGTGACGATTTGAGCCAGGCTCAACTTCAACGGCCATACTTGTTTCACTAATTCACTATCACAGTTAAAAATTCACAATGATCACTAGACGTTTCTGACCTAAAATTTTATCGTTAAGTCAAATTTAAGTAAAGAAAATTATAATCAAAACAGTGTAGTTCTCAAGAGACATGAATTCCATCTCACCAGAATTCTTCTGACCTGGTTCCAAACCTCTGGAATCAAGACAGTTTTGTATGCCTTGGGGGCACCTAGAGTTCAGGGCAAGTTTGAGACATATTCTGGGCAGTGGCAATTACAGCCCTGCATGAAGGTGGCAGCACTTGAGGGTACGGAACCCAGGGTCTGAGGCACCCCTTGGCAGAGGGTCTCGGAGATGAAGACACGGAATTTGACATGGAGATGAGTCTCAGTGCGAAAATGGGTTTCCTCCATAAATATTCGGCAAAAATGATGTTTTTCCATGAAAGGTATGCACGCGCCACCTCATGTCACTAACGTGGGGGACAAGTAATCAGGTGATATCGATCAATAGAAACGATTTTATGGGAATTTGGTATTTGGTTAAGGTTTCCTTGGGCCATGGTTAAGGCTTGTGCGTTGCACAGTTTCCGGATCCCAAGTTGTTGGTAGAGTGTGCTACCGCGGTTTCGGCACGAAAGTGTTCGTGTGCCTGAAGAAGGCACGACACTTTCGTGCCGAAACCGCGGTAGCACACTCTACCAACAACTTGGGATCCGGAAACTGTGCAACGCACAAGCCATAATTTGGGATTTGCATTTTATGGTCGACAGGGAATCCCCAGGTTTTGGTTCAGAACACCTGTGGGAAAGATGGAATGTGAAAAATGGTGCAATCAATAACACAAAGTGGCTTCACATGGGACTTTTTGGTTGAATGAATAACATAACACCAAAATATGGGTTTAGGGGGCCGAGGTGACAGCATTTTGGAACATATTTTGCTGTGAGCTCCTTACTCCTAGCTGATTTTTGCAGTTAGAAAAGACGAAAGCAAATAAGCAATTTTGGGGTGAAAAATAAACAAATTCATTTTCAAAAACAAAAGAATTGTGAACTGAACACACGAAACGACATGAATTGTGCCATCCAACATTCTAAATGGGTCTGTTCTGATTGCGTCTGGAGCCACGATCAGTTTCACAAACACTGTAAAGAGTTACCTGGATCCAACAATGGCCTAAAAACCAGGTAATTTTTACAGTATCTGTTCTGACCCGTTGAAACATGACTGACAAAAAAAATTAAAACATTCTGTTCCGTTACGCAGTGCTGGAATCCTATAAAATTTCTGGTTGTTCAGGATCAAAGTTGCTATCAAAGCAAGACAAAAAATCATGCAAAAGGGCAAAGAAAAATAATGTTTGCTAAAGGGGAACCCCCCCCCCTGAATCAGGCACATCCCATACCATCAAGACTACATGGTTTTAAAATTTTCGACCATAATAAAATTTGAAGCAAAAGCCATGTCAACATTGGGATTCTGTCGCTATCAGTATGCCGAAAGGGAGAACGGGATTTTAGGGACAATTTGCAAAACAGCGAACACGTTAGGGGTTCGCCCTCTTAGCAAATTCCAGATTTTTCACAAACGATGTTGTCCAAAGATCACAATAGTAGCTATAGTTTGTCAAAAGGGTGAACCCCTTAATCTTCCTCCTTGAACAAAAAAAAACCCTTAATCTCCTTTGTAAAAATGACCCAAACATAATGTTCGATATTTTGGCGTACTGATAGCTGTGCCAACTCTGAGTCACATCATATATTTTTCGTCAACCTCACCAGGAGCTGTCCATGATGCCAGCCCCTTGGACTGTTCAAATGATTGCACCCTTTTTCAAAGATGCACATCATATTTCGTATTATCACAAAGAAGATTTTGCATTGCAGGAGCTTACTAACTCCTGGGGAGAAGTTCTACGGAATAGAGCAAATCCAAGGTTTCTGGCATAATTTTCTCCATTCACTTCGATGCTGAATATTATACCTGCAACCTCGGATCAATGCCATTCCGGAGCACGTCTACCCGGGGTAAGAGTGAGGCAGCACGTGAGCTCTTGCAATGTATTTTGACTGAATTGTGGTAGTTAAGGCCATCCATAATGTCAACACAATGCTGATAATTTGTAGTAAAAATATGGGAAATTTGAGCTGGAAATGGGAAAAACTGAGATGGCCTGAATTCAGTCACAATTGCAAAAATAAAGCCAAAATTTGCCATTTTCTGGCAAAGTGATGACAAACACCAGGCAGGAAATTCTGGGGTAAAAATAAGAAAGATCCTTTTTGTCAAAAATGGGCAAAAAATAAAGGCAATCGTCTTCCAGCAACAATGCACAATATGCACAGCAATGGCCACATGCACACACACCACAATGGCTAATCCAGTTTTACCAGAAAAGCCAATCCTCCTCTACAGGGTAGAGCAAAAATCTTTGGCCATAGGAAAAATGCAAATTTGCCATTTTTATCATATTTTGTGATCTGAAACTTTTTATAGCTCTAACGCCTCTAACCACGTATGTCAAGACTTTAATCAGAAATTTTAGAACCGAATAAAGTGGTGACATCTGTAGTGGGAGCTCGAGAAAGTCAGAAATCACAAAATGTGATAAAAAGAGCAAATTTAATTTTTTGCTATGACCAAAGACTTTGAGCATCCCAAAATGTGCGCATGTTGTTCCGATTAAAGTGTTGAGAGACGTGGTTAGAGCTAGAAAAAGTATTAGATCACAAAATACGATAAAACAACAAATTTTCAGTTTTCTTATGGCCAAAGACTTTTGGGCTATCCTGTATAAAAATTAATTAAATTTACAGAAATTAAATGACTAACGTGACGCTATTTAGATCTCCAAATCAATTTGAGGCGTACGTTTTGGGGGTATCGCACCCTCGTTCGTCAAGGATGCGAAACCCCCAAAACGTCACACCTCAAATTGATTCGGAAATAAATAGCATCAAGTTACTGATTTAATTTCTGCGAACATGCAAACTCCAAGTTTCCAAGCCTTGCTAATAAATTTAGATTGTGTGTAGCGGCGGCGGAATTATAATGTACTCATACATGTGAAAATTGCTACCGTTCAAATTTTGGCAGAAACTTTATGCTGCGGAAATTAAAGATCCTCTTTTGTAACCGAGGACAAAATCTGACACCTCTCGAATGCTTTATAGAGATCTGGCGCTTTAATTTCTACCGCCTGCATAAGAATAAAAAGAAAGAAAAAAAGTTTCGGAGGCAACAGTTCGATGGGAAAAACACGTGTGGGTGCATTAATTCCGCTGCCACTATGCAAAATTTGCATTGATGCTGCCTCAATAATGGCCACAAAATGTATGAAAATCAAACAAAATTGGCCAAAAAGAAAAAAAAAATCCGAAACCACCCGACCCTTGCCAATTTGTGGATATGTCAAACATGTCTACATCAGATATTTCTGTTTGTGGCCACAACAAATAATCATTCACAACCATCACACAATTTTCCCATAAGCCATCAACCACTGAGATCTAGAGAGTTTCATTTGACATTTCCATGAGAAAACTTGAAAATGGAGAGTGACAAAGCCTGGTTGGAGTATGAATCCCCAGAGCATGGTTGGCGGCAAAACGACTCCCAACAAGATGGTCAAAAATAAGTTTCAAATAAAAAAAGTAAAAAATCTGCAGCTGACGGCACTTCAAAGTATGTTTCTGGTGTTTCGCGGGAAGGAATGGCCCATCTCGAAATGTTGTGTTGATGTTAAGTCAAGTGTCAAAACAACATATATAGCTCCAACATCCAAACATACGTCCAATGTTCCAATAAGACAATTCATGTTCCAATTAATAACAAGCACAAGGTCTACCTAACCACAGAGAACGAAAACTGCATTTGACAAACTCAGATGGAAGGGATGAAAATTGGGTGGTTGTTTAACTTGGGATCACACTTACCAGGCGATTTTGACAATTTCCTTTTCATTTTTATTAGAATCTGGCTCACTTCACACGTCCCAACCTCCAGTCAGCTTGGATGATGGACTGCGATGGTCTGACAAAGTCCAAGCAAGTGACCGAAGCAAGGTCCTATACTCCTCATTCCACTTGAAGATATTGTCATGGGATTCTTTTTCAAAAGGCAAGGTCGGATTTTTCCTCTTGCACCAATTAACTGGTTTCGTCAATTTGCCTTTAGTTCAAGCTCAAGTTAATGAGCTTTTCGTTCAAGTTAAGTGCAACCCCAGCAGCCCTGCGGTTGAGTTTATTGATGCCTCACCACTCTATGACATTTCTCAATGAAGCAGACCTGCGTTTTTTCATAGGAATATGTGGTAGTTACACATTTCCCTACAGGGGACATCTGGTGCATTTTCCTGCAGAGGCAAAAGCAATCTGTTCCCTCTCTTCATTATAGCTTCTCTGGTTAACACTGCCACCAAAACCCTAATTTCTCTGCCCCAATTGTCCAGCTACAGCTGAACTTTCCAAGATTAACATGCAGAACACATAATCTTCACAGAGTTTCGACGAGGAAATTGTTATGGGTGCCAATATGATTTCAATTTGAGATGACAAAAAATGACAAATTTTCATCATTGTGGCTCTATTAGTTTTCTTTGGCTTTGCTCATTTTTCAGTTGTGTGCCACAAATCTAGTGTTTGCTCTTCCCCATTGCAATCGATGAAAGTGAATCACCTTGCTGAGTCGGGAGAGACGCAGAAAAGCAGCCAAAATGACAAATGCGCATTGTGCTGCCATCTACATGGCAAATTTGCATCTTTTCTCAACGTAATTTGCAGAGTTGTGATCCCGGTGGCTTTCACTCAGCACTGCTGAAATCAGGCTTTATTATGCGTTGATTTTGTGCTGATGCTTGTGAAGTATGTGTCGATACTTTGGGGGGCACATCAATTTTATGGATTACCTTATCTCAAATAAAACTGCCAAATTCGAAGGAGTAAAAATATCAAAATTCTGACTCTGTTACGAGATTTTTCATGAAATTTTGAGCATTTTTGCATGGTCGCACTTTTAAAATTACCCGCCACATTTATGGGACACCGATGGATATTTTTTAATTTGAGCTCGGAGCTGAAATTTTGCATGCATACTTCTGTGATGCCCCAAACATGATTGCCAAAAACGAACTTGACACGGAAATCAGATTTTTATGCCCCCCCCCCTTAGGTTGTCCTTGAATAACTGTTTTGCTCTCAATACAATGTGAATAATTTATTTTATTATGTAGGGGGTTGGTCGGGAAACCTCGTAAGGATGTAGGTTTGTTTTCCCTTGCTGTTCGGTCAACAAATGACTGGAATTCGCTTCCTCCCCTGATTTTTGGTGGAGCTCATGACACCAGTGTTGTTACTTTCAAGAAAAATTTGGCGGATTGGTTCACTGGAAAACGTTCTTTCTCACACCGTGGGATGATCTAGTGTGGATTAACGTTAATCCGAGGTTGCGGAGTAAATTTTTTCCATTGAAGAAAATGGCGAAAATTTACTTCACAACCTCGGATTAGCGCTAATCCACACTAGATCAACCCATGGATAGTAGATGTTATTTCCCTCTGTTGATTTGCGCCGGGGTTGCCTCAAGCAAATTAAACAAAAAAAAAAAGATAAAAAAATAAATAAATACAATGTACGCATGAGTGTGGCCGGGCAAATTATTAGTTCTATTACAAATTAAGTTTTTTTTTCTAGTTTCATTCTGCACATTCGTACCGAGCGCACTGAAGTTCCATCATTTTAGCAGAACACTCTAAAGCCCAATTCGATCGTGCGTGATGATCGATCAAAGGGGCTATGTGAATTTGGATGAAGATGGAGAGGTCCACCGCTGGCTGCAAATGCCAGCGAGTGCATTGGACAAAAGAGCAACATGCTGGAACCAATTTCGATCAAAAATAAGGGAAATGGGGACCAAAGCAAAGGTGGATCTAAAAAAATAGAACACAACGCAACAACCAAAAAATCGACAGCAGGATTGAATGGTTTTGTTATTTTATCTTGAGCTTAAACCTTTCCCTTTACCTTTAAACCTTTACCTTTTTTAAACCTTTACCTTTTTAAACCTTTTCCTTTACCCTTCACGAGAAAATAAATAATTTCACATTTTCAGGGATAAAATAAGGGTGAACAAACTTCTGCCAGTCGATCCGCAAAGCAATACGCTCTATCTCTTCCTACATCTCGACCATGATCGGTCAACTGGGGTCACATTGCAATGATGTTTGCTGAAGTTTATGGACCTCATTGGAAAGGATGCACTTTACCACTGCACTGGCGGCACTGCACTCATGGGTAAGGAGGCATCAGAAGCAAGCCAAGCTCATGATAAAATAACAACCTGATTCAATTCTGAAATTGATTCAGTTCAAAATGGCCAATTGATTGCCAAACCATAGAAATGATGAGAGACACGGACACCCATGAATGAATCCATTTTGACAGCAGACAGAAAGACCACAACAAAAAATGAGGTACAAAATAAAGCGACGACCTGATTGGTCGCTACTCGTCACAAATATAAGCTAGCCGCAAAAACGATGTCTCGTTTCAGAAGCTTTATTGCTTCACTGAATTTGTTCTCTAGTTCAATGTTCCCGACCGTCTTTGACGCTTGACACATCTGACGCAACAACTCTTCCAGACGACGCATGCAACGGATTATGCTTCCTGTTAATTAAAAGGAGAAAAGAAATTACTGTTTTGCCTCCACTAACGTAGAGCTTTGTCATTAGGAAATAATTGGTTCTAACAAAACACCAAAGGTAAACTGTCGTTAAGACAAGATAAAATGGTTTGCAAATTGCATCTGGATTGTGGGGACAGAATTCAGAAAAACTCATGGCGTGAAACTCAGGGCACGAAAAACTCAATGATGGGGCCGCATCATCGAGGATTTTGCATTTGACTGAGGCCATGCTGTTTAAAGTCATCAGTGCCAAAGGAGATGTCGTTATCGAAACAGTTAATTAAGAGGTAAAACTGGCAAAGGAGACATCCTTGACAACACAACAAAGATGCGGAAAAACGGTGGCAAAGGAAGCGCCATTGACAACAGAGAGCAACCTTTGACGAAACAGTGCCCAACGGGACATTTGCTGATACATGGATAAGAGGTGGGAAACCAGTGGCAAAGGAAAGTTAGGGACTCATTATCTGCAGCCACTTACACAAATTTTTCCCAGTAATTTCTGCACGTTATTCATCGGTGTCGCCTGAAGAAGTTCCACGATGAGGGAGTGAAACGTAGCGTCTTCGCATTCTCCAAACGAACGGACAAAGGCCGTTAGTCTTTTTCTTGTGTTTAATAATGTGTCCTGATGTATTTTCCGGAAATGCTCATCCCTGTTAGGCAATCCTAGCCCACTGATGCCACTCAATCATTTTCTCAACAGAACATAAAAATGATTAGGGATGTAAGCTTGTTCTACGTCAAGAACCATCATAAAATATCAAACCTTCAAAAATGTCAGTCATTTTGTAAACTTCTGAGAATGCAGCACCCTTGCACCATGCGTGGACAACGTCCATCAGATAGGGCTTGAACTTGTCAACGTAATCGTCCTCTTGGAGATCCAGTTTTGCTTCTATGCTCACTTTAGCAATCCTTCGTGCCATGTCCTAGATGAAAAGATGCACCATTTCAAACATTTAAAAATCACATGTACATCACATGGCACCATTTATGAAAGGCCACTACTTTATAAACTGTGGCTTCACAATATTCCCGGTGGGGGAAATAGGATCACTACTGATGCATTTACCATGCATAGTTTGGGCTTGTACCCATTTCGACATTTCGCCACACTCTCTAAAATCGCCATGGACACAAAAAAGTGCCACTTGGATAAATCGCTGTCAGCCTTAGATCAAAACCAACAACAGGCCCCAAGGCCCAAAGTATCCAATATCAGATTGCATGGCACTTGGAGTCTCAAGGTCTACCACATGGGACAAGTGCCATCCAGGCCACATGCTGCAGGACATCAATACCGATGCAACGGTGGAGAGATCAATGCGGGGTTAACGCTAACTCCGACTTGCGAGGCAAATTTTCGCCATTTACTTAATGCGAAAAATATTTTTTTCAATTTTTTTTTTTTTTCGAAAAAAAAAAAAATTTTTCAATGCTAAAAATTTGCCACGCAACTCCGAGTTAGCGTTAACCCCGCATTGATCTCTCCGCTGCAAGTGGTTTATTTTGGATGGTATTTAACGTAAATTACATCATGGAAAACCCCTAAATGTTGCCACAAATGACAAAACTACTCTTTGAATTTTTCTCGCGGACAAAACATGACTGGCACCTTATTTTTAAGGCAGTGAAAGTACCCAATAAAAAAATTAAAAAGGAAGAAAGAAAGAAAAACCAAGTCAAGTGGGTACCCAACAACAAACAAAAAAGAACTCAAAAGGAAAGAAAGAACTCAACAACATAGAAAAAAGAAAAGAAGGTAAGAAAAACAAGTGAAGTAGGGAACCAATAACGAAAAAAAAGAAAAAAAAAACAGCAAAAAACTAGACAACCAGGAAAATAAATTTAGGTACCTATAATAATCATCGGTGTCCAGTATAACAAAAGCGACATATAGATGCCAGTAAAAGTCCGAGTACCAACACATAACAGGCCATAATTATGAGCAAGAGTGAGTGCAGAAATTTAGTCTCTATCCCTCAGAAATCCTACACACAAAACATCTTTCAAAAGTTTGATTTCAATTCAAATTGCCAAACACCCAGCTTTCTTATAAGACATACGAATGCAGTGGACCACCACCAACCTGCATCTGTCTCAGTGGTCCAGACAGCTCGGCACCCAATTTCGGCATCTCTGTACTCCTTTCGTCGGTGACAAGGCAGGCAAGAAGTGCTGCCGACTGGTAGACATTCAAGTCATTGAACACACCGTTCAAGATCATCTCGGTGAGAAGCAACTCATCGGCACTGCGATTGGGTCAGAGAAACAGAAACATAAAAAGAGACGATCCTTCTAGAATAGATGAACACTGCTTGAATGAACAGCAACGAACAGATCAAAAACCGATGCAAGAAATGTTAGTCGGGAACTTTGGCTGTCCAGCTTTGTAAGTCCGCTCGAGTCAAGAGTGACCGTTCATCTGTCGGATAGCAACAGTCTGCTAACAATTGCACTGCATTGTTCTCAACAGAACACTGCTTCTAAATTTTCAGCATTTTGCACTTCTACAGGCTTGAGGCAAAGAACAAAGGCCTTTCAAAATAAAATGAGACAAAAAATGAGTGACCTCTCCCTAACAAATTAAGGCAATTTAAAAATGAGCCAGAAAGTGGTCGCCGACCCCGAAACAAGAAAGACATTTGAAAATCGGAGTCAGGCAGAAAACAGACTGCTCCAAACCAAAAAAAAAAACGACAGACAAAAAAGACTAGACAGAGCCCGTGGAGGACAAAGATGAGAAACTTGTCACCAAAGCTCCCTAAGCCAGTGAATAATAATAATAATCATCATTAGGCATAAATAGGCCAGAAAATGGCCTAACAAGCCAGTGAAGGTATAAATGAGCCATAAAATGGCCTTTCAAAAGCAGTGAAGGTGTAAATGAGCCAGAAAATGGCCTTTCAAAAGCAGTGAAGGTGTAAATGAGCCAGAAAATGGCTTTCCCAAACCAGCAGAAAGACATTTGAAGCATGCACCGTTCCGACACAAATTGGTGTGAAATCATAATCAGCAATCATCTCGGCCCATGTGCAAAAGAAGGCTGATCCCAGAGTTCCAATAGCATAACTCACCCGCTCAGTTCGCAGGCCACCCTCCCCTTCAGCTGAATAACATCGGCCGCCGTCACGTAGCCCAATCTCCTCAGCACCCTCTTCCTACACTTGAGCTCTGTCAGCTGAAGCAGGGACTTAGCCTTCTTCAGTTCTGCTTTGCTCAATTTGAGATCCTTCTCAAGCTGAACCTTTCTCGAATAGACTGTGCACAGCTCCTCGGTCTCCTTGTCGTTGTGCAAAGG
>JASGXE010011000.1:0-15862 GCA_030068105.1 Sinentomon sp. SZTP_YWyxl | reverse complement strand
GGCTTGTTCACTCAGAAAAAAGTTTTGGCTCGATCTAGGTTCATTTTAGCCCTATTTTGCCAATTTAAGGTATTAGGGGGGGATTTTCTGGAGAACGCGGGAAGGGGGGCAAACTTATTTGACATGAGGTTGTAGTCCTTGAGGAGGGGAACACGATGGCACATAGTTATGGCAGGCTTGTTCACTCAGAAAAAAGTTTTGGCTCGTCTTGGATTTTGGCTGATCTTGGCTAATCTTGGCTGGTCCCATGTTTTACTACAAACCATGGAAGTTCATCCATTTGATTGTTTTTAATGCAAATGCCTGTTGGTTTGGCTTTAATTTGTGCATCCAATACATGATCTCCATTTCTGTCTCTGGAATCTCCGGCACCATCTTCAAAACTTTTGCAAGATTCGTTGCCCACAATTTATTAATGGGCCCTTCGGGCCCACTGGCCCCATTCGTGCAAACACGACTAAGCACATGAGGCCTTAGTTCAAAAACTGGGATTGCCGGCGCAACACGAATGTGCCATCCACTTCACCACAACGCCATAACAGACAGACGGGAACTTCCCTTGGAATGGGGAACGCCCCCTGGTTCGAATGTACTTTGGTCCGAGTAGCGTTTAATCCGTAAGTTCGAACTCGAAAACATTCCAGCTTGAAGTGCAAAGTGCAACTGGCCTGGCCCGTATGCTTGGGCCAGGCCAGTTGACAATGCCATCAGTTCGTATTTTGAATGGGCTCATTGGGCTTGACATTTTTTCGCTGATTATTTTTTTCGTTTCGGGCCCCCCTTGACACCCCTCCCATATTTTCTAAATGATTGGGCCAGGTCAGTTGATTGTGCCATCGGTTCGAAATTTGAATGGGGTCATTGGGCTTGGCATTTTTTCGCTTGGGTTCAACCCCTTGTCCCCTTAATTTTCTCTCAATGGCGCCTCCGCCAACCTGGGCACTGAAAAATTCTTTGAAAAGTCTTTGGAAAGACCATTCCAGTTTGAAGAGTCACAAAAAACTGACATCACAAACTTCAGAGCAACAGGACAACGACACACCTGCTCCGCGCTCTTTTCCTGTTTATGCAGGCAGTGTGTTTCGCGAGTCGCGATGCATCACAGACTCTCTCACCGCACATCTCGCCTCTCTTGTGCAGTGGGGTGCAGAATTCCGTGTATAAAATACACGGTGTATTTTGACGGCAGGTTTTGTTGATTATCATCGAAGAAATCGCGTAATATAAAAAAATAATAATAATAATAATACACCGTGTATTTTATACACGGAACTGTGCACCCCACCATTTTTTGGTGTTCAATCCTGCTACTCCGCAGCTCAACAATGGATGAGCGCACAACCATCTCTCTCAAAGCCAGCTCTGCTGCACCAAGAAAAAGCAGAAGTTGGAGTGGGTTTTCAGGAGGGAGATTGCTGCTTGTGATCGGCTATGGCCCATGGGTCATTCCCTCCCAAAGGTAGGTGGTGAGGTGTGGCGCCCCACAATGAGCAACAGCTCAACAATGCTGCGGCACCTCTATTGTTGCACCATTGTTTCAACAATGCCCGCAACAATGATGACAACACGGCAATAGTGACGGGGCAAAAATGCATCATGCAGCCCAACAATGTGTAACTAGGGGGCTACGCCCCCTGCGGCCTTCGGCCGCCAACCCCCTGTCGGGGCTGCGCCCCGAAGAGCGGCCTTCGGCCGCTCAGATGGCCGCTGCGCGGCCATCTCCTTGCATGATGCGTGCCCTTTGGTTTCCGGCGGTCTCGATGCTGTGGCTCAACATTTGAACCGGATTTCTCACCAGATTATACACTTTTCCTCTTTTGCTTCTCTAGTTATCTTCTATTTCTTTTCGTTTTCACGCACGCCAAAAACTCACCGGCACAGCTTCTTCTGCGGCACTCTCCCGTTTGCGTTTATATTAGACCTGCCGCAACATTAGACGGAAGAGATAGTTTTGTGCAAGAATGCACGATTGGGGCCCTGTACTTGCAAGAAAAATATTTTTACTAACCTGAACCTGATCTAACCTTGCCCCCTCTCCGAAAGAAAACAATGCTCGCTGGGGCCCCGGTCTACCATCAAGTCCCGGCAGAGTTTGTAAACTGGCCACCCGATTCTTTTATTTGCTTTCTCACTTTGCTCAACATGCTCCTTGTGTAGCTACGCGTCTGTTCAGTCCATATACTTTTTTCTTCCACGGATTTCTGGTTGCTTTCTTTTCTGGATGCCTGCTGTTGTCCCAGGAAAGGCATGTCAGGTACTCTCGGTCAGCCCACATGCACGCGTCGTTCAGTTCTGCGGGACGGGACGGGACGGGATGCGGGAAAGAAAGAGAGACTCGGACTGTTTGATGTCCTTGGTCTCGTCATGTTGGCACAGCTGAAACTGTGTCGCTTGCTTCAGGGCGATGTTTTTGTTGAACAAACACGCTCTTTTGAAAACAGCACCACTGGCGCAAAGGGAGGAAACAATTCTTTTAGGTGATCTTCGCTTTTTGATTTTTAACTGCAGAAGAATAATATGTGGTTCTGATTCTGATGCTTCTCAACATTGATGTGACACGCATTTCATGAAACGTCTTCTTGTTAGAAGCACTGTTTGGAGGCTGGGACACGGGACTCGGTACCGCGCCACAACCCCTCTTCTGCCGAGGCGCATTCATGTGTTTTCTGCTTGCTGCTCGAGAGCTTCTGCTGCTGCTCGAAACACGGATTGGTTTGCTGTCATTGGATGTTGCGGCAAAGCGAGCGGAAAAAGAGCGATCCGCACCAAATGAATCAGGTCAGACTGTGCGATTGCAGCAATTCTGCAGAAACGCCGCGTCTTGCGCCGCCTTTAGCGTGTGAACTTCCTGTGATGACGGAATGCTTTCAAAGCATGCGGCTTGAACATTAATTTGTGGCCGATGTGTTTGTTTTGTCCTTTTGACCTGCCTGACATGCCACCATGTGGGGCCTGTTGTCTGTGTTTGATTGAACAAGACATGGACTTTTTGATTACGCCATGCATCATTATTCTAACAATCGGCGTTTTATCCTCTGCACTAACGGAATGGGATGCAATTTTTTTCTGGAATGCTACTTTGTTGGATATGTGGCTTAGAACATGATAGCTGACAATGCTGGTGGGGCTTTAGGCTAAAAAAGAGTTCATAGAGCGCACCAGCTCAGATGCAATCTTGGAAGCTCCTGCCTTGGAGTAATGCAAGCCGTCATAAGACAAAGCAGCGGACTGAATATGGCGCAAATCGAGGAAGTTCACATTGACCAAATTCTGACTACAGGTAGCCAGAGCATCGTTAAGGTCAGTAATTTTTTTGGACAAAGATGTTTTGGGCGGCCTGGGAGGGACTGAACAAGTATTCAGTGCGAATGTAACACCCGGGTATGCTAAAATAAAGGTAGCATTTAAGTCACTTATTAACCTAGTGTATGAAAGAACCGCATCTGAAAAATAATTGCGAGAAATGTCTATTTCACCCATCACTAAGTTTACCAACACTCGTTTGTGGCCAGCGAGGCCAGTAAAACAGCTCTGCAAGAGTGGATAAACACCTTTTATGGTAAGGCCATTTTTCCACCTTGTGAATCTTGTGCAGTCTTTGACATTGTTGAAAAAAGGGTATAAATGCTTCAAATTGGAAGTTCCAATGGAAAACCTGCAGTAGTTGAGGAAAGTCCGGGCCCAGAACAAGGTGGTTGGATATGAGTTGAAGGCTGAGAATGACAAAGAGAAGTGCTGTTTCCTCAACTGCTCTCACCACCATCATGAGTTGTATTTCCCGACCGTCTCTCTGGTGGGGGGTCAGGGGCAGCCATTGAGCAGGGCGGTGGGTGGTGGAATGGAAACCGATGTTTGAAGGCTTCCCAGTAAGGACCTCAATGCGACCATCTCCTACCTCAACAGAGCAATCTCAGAGGAAAGCTGGCAAACCCTGCAGGTGAATGGCACCTTGATAGCATCCTCAAAGGAAACAGTGAGCCCTGAAGCCCCGAAAGAAACCCAGTCTGAGCAGGAGTCACACTGGATCCAGTTTTCCACAGGGTTGGCATCATTCACACATTTTTTTGCGGACTTGTTTCGGGTTGACCGTTTTGCAACTGGAATTCGGGATGGCGTCAATGGCGACTGCCCAGGCCCAGGGTTCAGTTCAACATTACCTGAGCATAGAAGAAGGAGTTGAATAACGAATGATAATTTCAAGGGAGAGGTGCCAAAGGTCCTGAAGGACAATTGAAGTTTGCCACAAAAAAGTGTTTCAATTTTGCAGACATTTTTCCAAATGATGGCAACCAGGCTCGTTTTGGATGAACCAGCGATTGCTTGCAGCAAAGATCTAATTTCAAACCACAAAAAAAAGAATTTGGGTCACTTGATGCCGCACAAAACAACAAAAAATGAACACAAGCAATGCAAAGATTTTTGCAACTGCCGCCATTTTGAATTTTTCGAAAAACAGCTCAGGCACGTGCGATCGCGTCGGCGGAAAGAAGCGGAGCCCAGGATGAAAGAGACAGGCCCAAATAAGGATGAGAAGGTGGTGGCATGTGATGGTAGACGGATAAAAGGTGTTGGTTGTGTACAGGTGACATTGATGGTGTTAGAGAAAGAGTGGACAGATAGAGTTTTGTTTTCTGAATTGTTTGGAACTGATATGTTGTTGGGCAGAGGGATGTGATGTGTAGTTTGGGTATGGCCCTGGATTTCGAGAAGAAAGTGTTCCGGGTGAAAGGGCACAAAGATGAAGGCAAGATGTGGATGGGTGGTGACGAAGAGATGAGAGTTAGGCCTATGCATTGGGGGTAGGCGAGGGCGCCCTTACAAAACTTGCCCAGAACAAGAAGAGAAAGGCGGTGGTGAAACAGCGTCAAACAAGGGTCCGTACACAAAAAGAAGTCTGGGTGTTGACGGAAGAGCAAAATATTAATGACGGGGGTATAGAGAAGGCCCATTTCCAATTTCCAGAAGGCTCAATTTCCCATGATGGCCTGCATTACTCTGAGGGAGGGGTGGCTGCTGTCGTTGCCAAGTTTGTTGAGTCCATGAACAGTTTTTTAGGTTAGGTAAGAGAGCTGTATCCAACTGTACACCAAGTACAAATGAGGTATCCCAATATCCTGGCGTCCAAAATCAAAAATTTCCCTTCTCAATGGTTCTCTGCAACGTTCGCAGCATTCTTCCAAAACGTCATGTTCTAGGGCCAGTCTTTGATTCTGTAAAACCTGATTGCATTGCGCTGACTGAAACCTGGCTTGATGCATCCTGCTCAGAAAGCGATATCTTCCCAAATCATTATTCGATTTTCCGCCGAGTTTCAGTGCGATTTCACCTTGAAACAGAGGGGTACTGAGGGGGGGACAATGTAGTGTGGCCTGGCTGGTGGTAATTCGTAGTCAGTTTGTGTCCCATTAGGTAATCTGCCCAGATAGGTAATCTTTTGCAATTCATTGCTACATTTTTTTTCCTTCTGCTTTTTTGGATCTGTTTTGTGCAAGCTCCTTTTCCCCCCAAAGTGGCAATCATAGGGTTGGGCAGGTGTTTTTCTTCCACCCCATTGTAGACATGTGTACCTACCTATGTTGGTTCATGATTTTTTGCAGTGTTCCTTATGAATTCTTTTCTTTCCTTTTCCAATGTTCATGGCATATGAATTTTGCCTAGGGTATATCTACCATGCATACTTTGACTGGATAAATTTGGTACCTCATTGATTTCCTACTGATTGTTGCCATCATCTGTGGTCAATTTTGCGACTGAATTTCCTGCTGCTCAACATCTCCAATCGGGTTCGTTTTCAACAATTCTTGCTTGGTTTGCTGGCTACTCTTTTTTTTCTCATTCCCCATTGTTGTTGTTTTTGTCTCCGACGAGGTCATTTCGTTGTCCAAACGTTTTTTGTTTTCCTGTGACGGGGTCGCTTTTCTGGCCAAACATTCGACTTGCGCTTTGCCTTTTCACCTTCACTGCCATGGATTTGGCGTTTTGTGAGTACGAACTGGGGGGGGGCAGTAAAAAAAAAGAGACCGTTCTTGGTTTGGTGGAGGAATTCTGTTTGGTATTCGATCTTGTTTCTTGCCTAAAATTATACATGTTAGCAAGGCCTATGAGCTGATGGTGGTTGCTCTGGAGTCCTCTTATCCAAAAACTTACATTTTGCTTATTTATCGCCCTCCACACCTATCTCCGGATTGCTCTGTTGAGATGCATGTGGAATGCCTTTCTGCCTTATGTTTAGCATCAAATGACCAGCCTATAGTCAATTCTCCTCTGCTTGTTCTGGGAGATTTCAATCTTGATGCCTCTTCTCTGGATGTTTATCCGGAGGGGCTTCAACGTTTCATTGACAGATTCTCCCTTCAACAAGTAGTAAATTTTGTCACCCGCCCAAAGGATCTCCATGTCCCACAGGTGGGTACCACAATTGATTTGATTTTCCACTGTCCGAAATCCAGCCTTTTGTCCATTCATCCGATTGCAGGCCTGAGCGATCACTTGACAATTCATGCTTCTTTTTCTGTGGATTGTGCATCCCCCCACCGTTACCAACAGTGGCTGTTGCTGAGTTGGGTCGATATGATTACTGTAATTATGATAAAACTGCTGTGGATAGATTTCTAAACTTTGCGCTTCTTGATTTTGGGGTTGCTTCCCAAAATTTGGAAGAGTTGTGGGTTGAATTCAAGATGTTGTGCAGGCTTGTCATTGAGAAGTTTGTCTCCAAAAAGAGAAATGTCAGACTCGAGAACCATTCTTTTCCTCACTGGTTCACCCCAAGACTGACATCTCAATATGTCTCTCTAACAAATTTGTTCAAAAACTGTTCTAGTCATCCAGCATTAATCCCCCGCTATATCCAGACCTTAAAAGCCTATCAGCGGGAACTTCATGCCTCGGAAAGAAGATTCCTGAGGAGCTTGGCGGTGAATGATGTGATCACCGCCAGACAATTCTGGTCATTCCATCGCAGTAGGACGTCTGTTGCCCCTCCTGTTGTAGCAGAGAGGAATGCAGGCTCCATTTGTAGTTCATTTGAACACAAAATTCGTGAGCATATGAATGGTGGGGGGGGGCCTTCAGATTGTTCACGTCCCGGGAATTTCCTTAGAGATGCAGATGTTATCTCCTCTTAGGCTTTGGTCAGATCAATAAGGTCATGTAATAATTCAACGTTTGACCTTATCGATTCAATACCCATGTTCTTTTTTTTAAACTGGGGACGGAGTCCCCCCGCCGACGCATTGCATTCAGAGGACGTCAAAGTCCGGAGTCAGATAAAATTCAATGCCAAGGAAAGACGCACAAAATATTCAGTGCATGTAAGCACCATGTCAAAATGAATCCATTCAGGATTTAGTCAAAAATTGAACAGCCTAGGCCAAATGCGCCATTTCCAATATGGCAGATGGAAGGTGCCCACAAATAGATTTCAAGTATATGCGATTTCAAAGAAGTTGGTTGTTGGCCATCAACCAGAAGCATCGAATATGTGGCAGGCAAAAGAATGTCAAAAGCAAATAAAAGATAAGAAAAAGAACCAAACCTTGAAAATGAATGAAGATGAACCCGAACATGCCAAAATGATTTGATGTCATCCAGTTGACGATGGAAGATCATCAATGCCAGCAAACCAATAAAATTGTCAATGATTTTGGTCAAAAAGAAATTGTCCTTGGAATAATTTCAAGCAAAAACAAGAAGAAAAAGGGGGGAAGCAAATTAGAATTATGCCATGTCCAATCTAAATTTTTATTATTTTTTTTAAACATCAATTCTCCTTTTCTGACACCCACCCCAATTTGGAAGGTACCTGCCTATCCATTAAAAATATTCGACCTAGCCATTCAAATTGTCCAGTTTGGCGCAAACTGTTGCAATGAAATGCTCCTCAGAAAAATGCAGGATATTTGGGGAAAGACATAGCTGGTTCCACAAAAAGAAAGGGTTCGATGGAAGAAACAATTTCTGTCTATGTTTTTTTATAAAATGGGAGGCACAAAAGATGAATATGTGCCTGCTCTGGTGGAGTGATTATTTGGAGTGAAAACCCAGGGTCCAGCACCCCAACCCCCATGGTTCAGAACACAATGCTTAAAAACTGAAATGTCATGTAAAGTCCTCCGCAGCTCAAGCGAGTCCCAGCCAAGCTCATGTGAGATTTCAGTTCTTGAAGTCTCTTCTTTGCTTCGCCGAGATCGCATGAAAACAATCGGCCAATAGTGCGTCAAATGCCAAAAAGCCAGCAAAGCCAGATAAAATGATATTCAAAAAGGATGGACTTCAGCTTCAGACAATGGGGTCAAACTTTGCAAGATCCCTGCCGTGACTTCGATGGAAGGCCGGGGCGCGTTTTTTACAAACCCTGCCGGGATGGCAGGAAGCGTTTTGTGCAAGAATGCTCGATTGGGGCCCTGCACTCGCAAGAAAAAAATATTTTGTTCCGAAAAAAATATTTTTTTCTTACCTAAAGCTATCTGAACATGACCTAACCCTGTACCCTCTCGAAAAAACACTGCTCGTTGGGGGCCCGGCCTACCATCTAACATCGCGGCAGGGTTTGTAAACTGGCGGCCGGGGCCCCCCGGCGAGCATTGTTTTTCCGAGGGTGACAGGGCTATGTCAGGCTCAGATAGCTTTGGTTCGAAAAAAATGAAAAAATATTTGTTGCAAGTGCAGGGGACCCCAATCGAGCATTCTTGCACAAAGCGCTCTCTGCCGTCGCGGTGGGGTTTGTAAAAACACGACCGGGATAGACCTGTGTCAAGACAGCCGACCATTTTTGGAAATTGACCCTGAAATCGAGTCACTTAATTTGTACTAGATTTGTACCAATTTGTACCTCAAAAATTTTTATTTGTACCGCGTCCGGAAAGCTGGAATTCCCACTTTTTTAATGGTCGGCTGTCTTGACGTCAAGATAGTCGACCACTAAAAAAGTGGTAATTCCAGCTTTCCGGATGCGGTACAAATTAATGTGTAGATGGTTATGGACGGTACAAATAGAGTACAAATTCGTGGATCAAAGCGTTTTCTGATGGGAAATGCGCTTGTATGATTTCTAGAAAGTCGTCGGCTGTCTTGACGTCAAGACAGCCGACCATTAAAAAGTGGGAATTCCAGCTTTCCGGACGCGGTAAAAATTAATGTGTAGAGAGTACAAATTCGTGGATCAAAGCGTTTTCTGATCGGAAATGCGCTTGTATGATTTCTAGAAAGTCGTCGGCTGCCTTGACGTCAAGACAGCCGACCATTAAAAAGTGGGAATTCCAGCTTTCCGGACGCGGTACAAATTAATGTGTAGATGGTTATGGACGGTACAAATAGAGTACAAATTCGTGGCACAAAGCGTTTTCTGATCGGAAATGCGCTTGTATGATTTCTAGAAAGTGGTCGGCTGTCTTGACGTCAAGATAGCCGACCATTAAAAAAGTGGGAATTCCAGCTTTCCGGACGCGGTACAAATTAATGTGTAGATGGTTATGGACGGTACAAAATGAGTACAAATTCGTGGATCAAAGCGTTTTCTGATCGGAAATGCGCTTGTATGATTTCTATAAAGTCGTCGGCTGTCTTGACGTCAAGACAGCCGACCATTAAAAAGTGGGAATTCCAGCTTTCCGGACGCGGTACAAATTGATGTGTAGATGGTTTTGGACGGTACAAATAGAGTACAAATTCATGGCACAAAGCGTTTCCCGATGGGAAATGCGCTGATACGATTTCTAGAAAGTGGTCGGCTATCTTGACGTCAAGGCAGCCGACCACTAAAAAAGTGGGAATTCCAGCTTTCCGGACGCGGTACAAATAAAAATTTTTGCGGTACAAATTGATACAAATCTAGTACAAAATAAGTGACTCGATTTCAGGGTCAATTTCCAAAAATGGTCGGCTGTCTTAACACACGTCCGGGACAGGATTAAAAGGGTGTCGCCGCAGCCGTTCTGAATCATGTCGTCACGTGTGGTGGCCACTGCCCACTTGTGGAATGAACCATATCGCTGCGAACTCTGTCAGACCACATTCGAGGAGAAAATCTCCCCATTCCATCGAGCGTCAACACTCCGCAAGAATGCAGAATGTTGCCAATCCGGAATTCAAAAATGAAAAAAAGAAGGGAAACCGCGGAAAGATGGAAGAAAAAGAAAAGGGCTCATCAGGGACTCCGCTCAAAAAACCGGCAACACTTCTCGCCACAAAATCACAAAGAGGGAAGGTGGCTTGATGAAAAGGGGGACGATCAGTCAGTGAGAAAAGGCAGAGGCCAGTGGCATGACAGGCCGAGGTCGACCAAAGGCGAGGTGGGATTCTTTCTCATGTTGCATGATGCCTTTGTCGAACTAAAACAAACCGAAAATGACGAATATGTCGGGCGGAGGAAGGTTCTGAAAACAGTATCCGATCGCCTTCCACCCTCCCAGTTGCCTTCATTTTCTCTTTCCTTCTGTCGCCAAGGTCAACACAACTGCTGCTTTTTTCACATTCGGCTCAATCGGACGCAGTGACTGACAGAGCATTGTTGGAAAGTGATGGGCGGCAAGTTCAACACAAAGGCTGTTTCGACTGCAAAGCTTGTCGCTGGTCTGTCGAAATGTGTGTGTCTTTGCATGTCGAACGAAAACAAACCGAAAACTGACGAATGAGTTGGGCGGAGGGAGGTGGTCACGTAATTTTCATCTTTCATATGTAGGAAGAAGACTATTATGTAGGAGAAGACAAAATACAGGGTGGTCCAGAAGTCATGCACCAATGCGGCTGCTGCACTCGATTTTAATTGCTCGGTTTTTTTCCGGTTGCGTGGTGTCGTATGGCGGCTACAGCTTGCGGCGGAGCGCAGCTGGAGTTCTGATGACGATCATCGGTGTTCAGTGCGTTTTGGACATCCACAAACGCTGGAAGGCCACACGCAATATTCCCAGAAAATTAATGCCTGGGCAGGGACCTTTTTACATCGAGGACAATCTCAATGGGCCCATGTACCGGGACCTGCTGAAGCATGTCATCTGTCCAGCATTGTCAGATATCCTGCAGCATCCGACATACCCGCATCCCGTGGAAACGCCGCATACCGTGGATGCACATTTTTTCCCAATCCACTTCCGCATGCGCGTCTCTGATTGGCTGTTGGGAATTCCAGCCAATTTCAACATCCAATTTTCAAAACCTAACTTTACCAAACCTAACCTGACCTAACCTAACCTAACCTGACCTCACCTAACCCTATTGCGACCCTAGAAAGAGTTGCGAAGCGGTGGCAAACACGCCAAATGGCAAAAAGCGGTGGCAAGGCAAAAATCCCAAAATTGATGACGTCACAAATTGAGACGGCGTGATTGGCTGTTGCGATGCTGCTGTCCGCGGAAGTGGATTGGAAAAAAAATTATGCACCGTGGATAATGTTTTTGTTTCAACAAAAGATGGTGCCCGCTAACTACGCCGCGTCGTCAGAGAATTTTTTGACTTCCCCCACCGGTGGATTGGCATGCGAGGAAGTGTGAGTGGCCGGCCCGTTCGCAGGACCTGTCCACACTTGACTTCTCCCTTTTGGGGGCACCTGAAGTCCCGCGGTGTATGCCACCCAACGCCGAACAACATCGACGACCTCAGACAACGTATCTCTGACGAATGCGCCCCTCGCCTTCGAACGTCGTCTGTATGAATGCCAAACACAAGATAGCGGCCACTTCAAGCAATTGCACTGAAGCAACAAGGAAAATGCGGAGCGAAAGGGACACTCAACAAACTGAACTCAATAAAAACGAAGACTATGTCATTGGTGCGTGAATTTTGGACGACCCTGTATAATACCAGCAAACATCAGTGAAAAAAAGATCGATGCTTCTGCCTTACGGGACTATCAGCAGGAGCTGCACTCCAAAGAGAGAAAATTTGTTCAAGCCTTGGCTGTGAATGATGTTATCTCCACAAAACAATTTTGGAGATTTCATCGCAGCACAATACCTCTGCATCGGTGACCCTGGTCAGCGGTGCAGGGGCAAATGATCCGTCTTCCTTTGCACTAAAAGTTAGTAAAAATATGAGTGCTGCTTCCGTTCCTGATCTGGCATCAACATTTTTCTGTTTCTGTTTTTCTGTTTTTGTTTATTTCCCAAAATCACAAGTGGAAATGGTCATAATAAGGTAATTAGGCATTAACACCAACACAAGAATTGTTTCAAAAAGAAAAAACACAGTTTGCAGCCATTCACATAACCATAAATTTTCAAAAACAAAAAAGTTTCTTTCACAATGCAATATTGATGAAAAAAAGCATGGACGTTGTTACTTTCGTGAGCACAGCAGTTTGCATGCCAAAATTGAATTCGTGCAGCCAAAGCAAACGACGGGAAGATGCATTTGTAGTTCCAAGGCCACAGCAAAAAACCAGCACAAATTGGCAAACAGAAATGTTGGTATTTTGTTGGTTATGCCCCAGGCAAAAAGTTGACATGCAGAGGAAAAAAGAAAAGAAAAAAAAATGGATTAGCAGATCAGCTATGCATCAATGTAGGCCTACCTAGATGCCACGTGGCTAAAAAACTGCAATTTGTTTATTTCACACCCATGTCATTCTGATGGGCACCCCAAGCCTAACTTTGAATGCCAAGCCGGGGAAGGGCAGGGAGAGTAGCGGGGCTAGAGCAAAGTCCTCACCCACGACCTCAAGTGGGAAAAACTAAATAAACAGGGGAGCCTAGAAATAAGGAGAAATAAATTTATTGTTGCAAAAAAGGAGAAAGTAGAAAAAACACTAGGTAAGCATGACCAAACTATCGAAAAACATGCGTTTCAACAAAAAACATAGGTTAGAAATTATTTCACGGTAGCAAAAAAGCAATCCACTCAGGCACAAAGAAGGAAACGTGATGAAAAAAGACGTTGAGGAGAAATGCACGAAATGGGCAGTCAAAAATGACATGGGCAGTCAAAAATGGGCAGACAAATGAGTATGCATCGACGTCCTGGGGACCCCATTTAGTTTGCAAATCTGCGTCGTTGGAACGCATCCAGCGCCGTGCCGCTCGCTTTGTTGTTGGAGACTATCGAAGGAAAAGCAGCGTGTCCGCAATGATTTCTCCGCTTGGTTGGCCGACACTGGCTGCCAGGAAAAAATGTCACCGGCTCTTGTGCCTGTTTCGAGTGCTTTGCGCGACTGGGGGTGGGGGAACTGCTTGAGTTTATTCACTCTCCCTCATTCTATGGCAGGCATGATCACCCTTTCAAGATAAGGCCTCTCTCCTTCAAAAAAGATGTTGGGAAATTTTCCTTCCTTTCGCGTGCAATCGCTGACTGGAATGTTCTGCCTGCAACAGTGTTCTCCCAGCCATTGAGCATACCAATTCTTAGGAGGAGATTTTCCTGCCTGCCCAGCTCAGAGAGTTCTGAACATGGGTGAGCTGAACGGCATCTTCCACTCATTTGCTCCTTAAGTCCATCTCCTCCATTGACTGATAATAATTTAAGTCGTTTTGATCAATTACCTAACTTTTCAATTTCCTTACCGTTTTTCTCCCAGCTTCAGTTCTTTCTCCTTCCTTGTGAGTGTATGTGAAAATTTGTTGTATCCTATGTGTATGATAATGGGGAAACCCACAAATACAATTCAATTCAATTCAATTCAAAAATCAAAAATGGAAGAATTCCTGAAGAACAGCATTTACCTCTAATTCAAGCAAGTAACTCATGACCGATTTTTTGAATGTGGAAAAAGCTGACATTTTTGAAATGGAACACGGGATCCAATTCCACAAGTAAGGGAGACGATATTCCAAAGCAAATTTGCCCATGTTCGTCCTAGGGAATGGCACAGCAAGTTTGTTCATGGTCACAGCTCTTATGGGAAAACCATGACTCAATGGCAGCATGACAAGTTCCCCATTGTAGTCCGTGTTGTGAATAATTTTGAACGACAACAGCAATGTCCTGAAGACTATACGAGGTGGAAAATGGAGAGAATGCCCAGATTTCTGAAAAAGTGCTGCGAGGGGTACATGCGGCAAGCTCCCACGATTAACCGCAAGATTGCTTTTTGCTTAGTGAACAAACCAGCAAGTCTTGTATGATAACAATTACCCCACACTTCAAGACTGTAAATAATGCGGGAATAAACAAATGAATAATACAGCAAAAGAAGAATATGACATGGAAATACGGCTTTAGCTTTATAGAAAAGAAACAATGAGCTATTCAGCCCTTTCAAAACTCTTGAAATATGTTCAGCCGAGGACAGATTCTGGTCAAGGATAACACCGAGAAATTTCATACAAGGGGACAACGTGCAATCAGCACCCCTCAAATTTCACGAGGGATGCTGATTTATTGCCTGATGGCTCTGTGCTTTATGCAATAAAATCCGGTAACAACTCCTCTTTTGATCTCATTGACCACATACCTATGGTATTTTTAAAGAACCATGGGGATGTGTTTTCAAAATAGCTGATGATATTATTTTCTCTATCATTAGCCACAAACTTTATCCCGGTCGACTGGAAGCAGAGCATAGTTAAGCCTCTTCCTAAAGGAGGTTTGGCAATGTCTATAGCAGCGGTCGGCAACCTCTTGATTCTGACGGACCCCATAACCGCGAAACCTCTTAGCTGCGGACCATCCACCCTCCAAAAGTCGAGAAAATGATCTCAAGGGGGAAAATCTGCAAATTAAGCCTATGCCCATGCGACATGCGTCATGGCCAACCAAAAAACTCCCATAGTTGCCTCTGACAACAGAGATGTATTTGTGAGCAAGCCGAATTCGTAATTATTACGAAAATTTGGAGGTAAAATTTTAACTTACCACGAAAACGTAAACTTCGGTGACTGTTACTGAGAAATGGTATCATCGTGCAATCGGTATCGGTATCAGATTTACTCTGTTCTACAGGTTTTCGTGCAATAAAGGCAATCATCAATTGTGAACAGCAGAGGTTCATCATATACCAGGGAAGGGAGGGGAAGGGATGGGAAGGAAACGCGACCGTCGGCTGCATTATCGAAAGGAGGGGTAAAGGGAAAAGGAGGGAAAAAGGACCGCGAAGAGATCATCGGAATGTGGACGGGGCCTAGTCATATAGCAATCACTTCAGACACCCAAGCAGACACACGCACATACACAACCAGGCAAGATCCAACCTTGAGCAAACTCCAACACTCATTTCCTCATGCATACCCAATCACAATCTCAAAAAAATACAAAAAGTGGAAAAACTGGTAAAAATAGAACTTCCCGAGAAGATGGGGATGCAGGTGGAATGTAAAAAAAGAAAAGCAAAAAAAAGAAGGAAAAAGGGAAAAAAAATAAAAAAGAAAAGGATAAAAAATGAGGAAAAAAAAGAATGAGAAAAAAAAAGAAAAAAAAAAGAAGAAAAAAAAAGCAAAAAAGAAAGAGGAAAAAAAAAACGAGAAAAAAGAGTGAAAAAAAAAACAACGAGAAAAAAGAAGCAAAAAAAGGGTGAACTGAAATTTTGAAAGAAAGTCACAATTTTGATTTGAACAACTGATTCGCGAGAGAAGACTGGCAGGTACACGGAATGGGTAGGTAGGTAGGTACCTACTTCAAGATGATCTTGGATGGCAAATAAAGGCAAAGTTTGAAGCACGATAAGGGATGAGAGCATTTTAGAGCAATACGTGAGTACCTACCCTATCCAGTGCACTACAATGAGGGAAAGATTCGCCTTGCGTCAGTCGCGCGGCGAGAGCGCCGACCGGCAACTGCCGGTTAACAAGCGCAGGGAGTCGCGGAAGCACCAGCGGCGTTCGCCAGCAGTACGCACACTCCCTCTTCCCAGCTGCGTGAAAAAGGTTTTGCACTGACCACGCAGTGGGGGGCCGCCAACATGGGCCGCCGTCTCCGGGCAGGTTCCCGGCTTAGG
>JASGXE010010999.1:0-14584 GCA_030068105.1 Sinentomon sp. SZTP_YWyxl | reverse complement strand
TTGGCAGACCACTGCTTCGTGGTCAGAAAAGCTTGGCATGGTGCGCGTTAACGTAGCCACAGGGTCGAATGAGGTGAACAGCAGGTCAAGAAATGTCCCCCTCCCCGAAGACCCAAAACGGGTGGGGGATTTCACATGTTGCTGCAAGCCAAAAAGACCTACAAGATCAATAAAGGATTTTTCTAGTGGGTTGAGGTGTGAAAATGGGCGGGCAACGTCTCTCCAATTTATCCCGGGGCAATTAAAGTCACCTGCCAGGATCAACTTTGCCGGGCTCAAGGGCAACGAGCTCAGGGTTAATAATTGATCGTGAAGAATATTCAACGTTTCAGGCGGCGAACCTGGTGGAATGTATGCACATATAACATAAAGGGGTTCATTTTGAGCAGTCATAAGCCTACACCAAACCCACTCGAGGCCACCCGGTGGGTCCACAACTGTTGTTCCATCTTGGTTGCATGGGAAATAGGGTTCAGAAGCAATAAATGAGTCGGATTTGACGGCAATGAGGACTCCGCCCCCGCGATGTCGGGTTCTATCACTCCTAAAGACCGCATAGTCCGCCGGGAAAATCTCAGTGCTGAGGATGTCCTCATGAAGCCAGGTTTCAGTTAACATTACAACGTCCAACGATTCTTCACGAATTATAGTTAGGGCTCAGTGCGCTTGGTAAAGGGTACAATTGAACGGGCGTTAAGAACCAGAATGTTGAGTTTGAACAAGTTTGACCCAAGGTTTGGGTGGTTCTCCCGTCGTTGGCAGCAATCTGCCGTGGAAGATCTGATTCTCTCCGCGCAAGAAAGGGAATAACTTAATGCTTTCGGGGGTTCCTTCAGATTGCTCCGAGCACAAGCAGGTGGGAAATCACGAGAGACAGTTGAGACGCAGGAGGCTGTTCCTTGGAAAAGTTGCGGGGGTGGACCGAATATGCAATCAGCGACGGGGTTGAAGGCAACACCCGATACAGTAGATTTGATATTCAAGCTGCCAGTGTCACGACTATTCCTCAAGGTTCCAGAACTTGAGAAGGGATGGATACCAGAAATGTCCCCGTAGAAATCACTGTTTGGGGGAGGAGTTGCGATGTGATATGGTACTGCCCCATACTCATCACGTGATAGGTATGAGGTGGTATTTACATAACCATTAACATGGGGCGATTCACCAAAGATTCTCGTTTGCTTTTTTTCCGTTAAAAATCGACCTACTGGTAGGATTTTGGGGATCAAATCGAATTGAAGGTACTCCCTGGAGGTTGAGATTACAAGACTGAGGAGCACCAGACCCACAACAAAGATTTAAATTTCCGGCACGCAAAGCAGAGGCGGACGCTGCGGTAATGTGCTGAGAGGAAGTTGCAGGACAAAATTGTGGAATCACGACGAGATCGACGAGAGCTCTTTCGCGCTCGCGTTCGAGTTCTGCACCCAACAACACTGACAGCACATTATGAATGAGCGCCAGTAAATTCAAAGCATTGTTGTGGGTTTGGGCTGCGATGACAAAAAATTTGCAGTTGATGGCAATGCAGGAGCGCAGCAAACAAAATGATAACAAGGTGCAGAGGCGAATGCACAGAAATGATAAAACGGACGTGACGATAATGATTGAATGTTTGCAAGAAAAATTTTTTGTTGAAAAAGTTCTTTGCTTGGTTTTACGTTGATCGACAAAGTCGGATTTTGACTTTGTGCCCACTCCAGAAACAAAAGCTGCAAGCAAACGCATGATTCATGATGCGCGCTGCGTAAGCAACGAATTTGCCAGGTACTAAATCAATCTTGCACTATCGACTTTGTGCTCCGTCAGAAACAAAAGCTACAATCTCACATATGACTCATAATGGGTGTTGCATAGGCAATGAAAATTGCAGGCGCAAAAAAACAATCCTGCACTTTGTATCCCTTCGGAAACAAAAGCTGCAATCTCACATACGAGTTATGGTGTGTGTTGCGTAAGCAACGAAATTTCCAGGCGCAAAGAAACGATCCTGGACTTTCGACTTTCAGCTCCTTCAGAAACAAAAGCTGCAATCTCACATATGACTCAAAATGCGTGCAGCGCAGGCAACGAATTTGTCATGCGCAAAAGCAATACTGGACTTTCGACTTTGAACTCCTTCAAAACCAAAAGCTGCAATCGAACACATGACTCATGGTGTGTGTTGCATATAGGCAATGAAAATTTTATTTATTTATTTATTTATTTATTTACTTCAATAAGCTGACACAAATGAATTGGTGACAGCGAGACGAATGCAAGCATTCCTAGTCAAATGATAAGAAAGAGGACAAGGGATAACATACAACACATAAAGCGATGAAAGTTTAAAAAATCACAAACATGAGATTATTCATCGGGTGTGACACCCAGAAGCCTGCGAGCTCGTGATATGGTGGGAGATGACGCTGGGAGGTTGTTCCACTCTCTGATGCTTCTTGGGAAGAAGGAATTGAAGGCCACATTAGTTCTAGTAAATGGCATGGATATTGCGAGACCGTTATCTGTCCGGCGCTGCACTGACTTAAGGTGATAGCAATCAGGCAAAGGAAAATTGACGGAATGGGTGAGAATAGCACTAAGTAAGCTAAGCCTACGCTGTTTCCGTCTGCTAGCTAGAGTTGGTAGGGCCAGTTCTTTAAGCATATCTGTGACGCTTTCATCTCTTCCAAAACGGCCT
Source organism: Sinentomon sp. SZTP_YWyxl (assembly GCA_030068105.1). Lineage (NCBI taxonomy): Eukaryota > Metazoa > Arthropoda > Protura > Sinentomata > Sinentomidae > Sinentomon > Sinentomon sp. SZTP_YWyxl. The sequence continues at coordinate 11,904 of JASGXE010010999.1, read as the reverse complement.
GTTATAATTCGTGCAGCTTTTCTTTGGACCATTTCCAGACACGAAATGAGATTCTGACAAGACGGATCCCAGGCCGCACCCGCGTATTCAAAAATGGGTAAAACAAGTGATAAATAAGCTTTGAGTTTGGCCTCCTTAGAGGAATGGCGCATATTTCTGAATACAAAGGAAAGGGTTCTTTTGGCTTTCGCACAGGTAAAATTGACGTGCGGCCTTTCCAAGAGAAGTCAACGGTGAGGATTACACCGAGGTATTTGAAACATTTTATGCTTTCTATGGGCTGTACTCCAATCTCGTAAATTGTATCGACTGTATTAGGACATGGAACGCTTGGAAAAGATCATTGTTTTAGTTTTTGTTGGGTTAGCTCGCATACCCCAGGTGTCACATCACTGCGAAACCCGGTCGAGGTCAGATTGAAGAAGCTGATGTCGTTAGAATTTTTCAGTGCCATGTAGAGGACAATGTCGTCAGCGAAAAAGCGAATTTTCGAATGCATACCGTCGGCTATATCATTAACATAGATCAAGAAGAGGTAAGGCCCCAAGACGCTACCTTGAGGAACCCCAGAGAGACGGGAGACTATCTCGATTGGCAGTGCCAATTATACAACGGTTTGAGTCCTGTTGGCTAAAAAAATTTCCACCAAGGCTAACATAAAGTGGGGAAATCCCGAACTTTTCATTTTTGTCAGCAGCTTTTCATGGGGCACAAAGTCAAAGGCTTTCTGGAAATCTAGAAACACAGCATTGGTTGGTATTCCAAAGTCAATTGATCACGCAATTTGGTCTACTAGGAGCAAAATTTGGGTCGAACAAGACATTTTTTCGTGGAACCCAAATAGGTTTGGGTGCAAAACGTTGTTTGCAGAAAGGAACTCCTTTATGAAAGCTAGAAGGATTTGTTCAAAAATCTTGGAGGAAATGCACGTTAGTGAAATTGGACGATAGCTATCGGTGCGATCAGGAGGCAAGTCCTTTTTCTTGATAGGGATTATTAAAGCTTTCTTCCAGTCTTGTGGTAACTCACCAGTATACAGGATCTGGGAAAATAGTAAGGTAAAAATGTGACTCAATGAGGGTGCGAGCTCTTTCAGCAGGCGGCTTGGCAAGCCGTCTGGCGAAAAATTGCTGGCAAAAAAGCAATCCTGCACTTTCGACTTTGTGCTCCTTCAGAAACGAAAGCTGCAATCTCACGCATGACTCATGGTGTGTGTTGCACAGGCAATGAAAATTGCAGGCGTAAAAAAGCAATCCTGCACTTTCGACTTTGTGCCCCTTCAGAAACAAAAGCTGCAATCTCACGTATGACTCAAAATGCGTGCAGCGTAGGCAACGAATTTGCCAGGCGCAAAAGCAATCCTGAACTTTCGACTTTGCACCCCTTCAAAACCAAAAGCTGCAATCGAACACATGACTCATGGTGTGTGTTGCATATAGGCAATGAAAATTGCAGGCGAAAAAGGCCGTCCTGCACTTTCGACTTCGTGCCCCTTCGGAAACAAAAGCTGCAATCTCACATATGACTCAAAATGCGTGCAGCGCAGGCAACGAATTTGCGAGGCGCAAAAGTAAACTGCACTTTCGACTTTGTACTCCTTCAAAACCAAAAGCTGCAATCGAACACATGACTCATGGTGTGTGTTGCATAGGCAACGAAAAATGCAGGCGAAAAAAGCAATCCTTCACTTTCGACTTCGTGCCCCTACGGAAACAAAAGCTGCAATCTCACATATGATTTATGATGAGTGTTGCGTAAGCAACGAAGTTTCCAGGCGCAAAAGCAATACTGCACTTTCGACTTTGTGCTCCTTCGGAAACAAAAGCTGCAATCTCACACATGACTCATGGTGTGTGTTGCATACTGGCAATGATAATTGCAGGCGAAAAAAAGCAATCCTGCACTTTCGACTTTGTGCCTCTTCAGAATCAAAGCTGCAATCTCATATATATGACTCAAAATGCGTGCAGCGTAGGTAAGGAATTTGCCAGGCGCAAAAGCAATCCTGCACTTTCGACTTTGTGCTCCTTCAAAACCAAAAGCTGCAATTTAACACATGACTCATGGTGTGTGTTGCATATAGGCAATGAAAATTGCAGGCGAAAAAAAGCAATCCTGCACTTTCGACTTTGTGCCCCTTCAGAAACAAAAGCTGCAATCTCACATATGACTCAAAATGCGTGCAGCGTAGGCAACGAATTTGCCAGGCGCAAAAGCAACACTGCACTTTCGACTTTGTACTCCTTCAAAAGCTGCAATCGAACACATGACTCATGGTGTGTGTTGAATAGGCAATGAATATTGCAGGCGAAAAAGCTATCCAGCACTTTCGACTTCGTGCCCCTTCGGAAACAAAAGCTGCAATCTCACATATGAGTCATAATGAGTGTTGCGTAAGCAACGAATTTGCCAGGCGCAAAACTAATCCTGCACTTTCGACTTTGTGCCCCTTCAGAAACAAAACCTGCAATCTCACATACAACAAATGATGCGTGCAGCATAAGCAACGAAAATTGAAGGCGCAAAAAGCAATCCTGCTCTTTCGACTTTTTGCCCCTTCAGAAACAAAAGCTGCAATCTCACATAAGACTCAAATTGCGTGCAGTGTAGGCAACGAATTTGCCAGGCGCAAAAGCAATACGGCACATTCGACTTTGTACTCCTTCAAAACCAAAAGCTGCAACCGAACACATGACTCATGGTGTGTGTTGCATAGGCAATGAAAATTGAAGGCGCAAAAAAGCAATCCTGCACTTTCGACTTTGTGCCCCTTCAGAAACAAAAGCTGCAATCTCACACATGACTCATGATGTGTGTTGCATATAGGCAAATTAAATTGCAGACGAAAAAAAGCAATCCTGCACTTTCTACTTCGCACCCCTTCGGAAACAAAAGCTGCAATATCACATATGACTCAAAATGCGTGCAGCGTAGGTAAGGAATTTGCCAGGCGCAAAAGCAATACTGCACTTTCGACTTTGTGCTCCTTCAAAACCAAAAGCTGCAATCGAACACATGACTCATGGTATGTGTTGCATAGGCAATGAAAATTGCAGGCGAAAAAAGCAATCCTGCACTTTCGACTTCGTGCCCCTTCGGAAACAAAAGCTGCAATCTCACATATGACTCAAAATGAGTGCAGCGTAGGTAACGAATTTGCCAGGCGCAAAAGCAATACTGCACTTTCGACTTTGTACTCCTTCAAAACCAAAAGCTGCAATCGAACACATGACTCATGGTGTGTGTTGAATAGGCAATGAAAATTGCAGGCGAAAAAGCAATCCTGCACTTTCTACTTCGCGCCCCTTCGGAAACAAAAGCTGCAATCTCACATATGAATCAAAATGCGTGCAGCGTAGGTAAGGAATTTGCCAGGCGCAAAAGCAATACTGCACTTTCGACTTTGTGCTCCTTCAAAACCAAAAGCTGCAATCGAACACATGACTCATGGTATGTGTTGCATAGGCAATGAAAATTGCAGGCGAAAAAAGCAATCCTGCTCTTTGGACTTCGTGCCCCTTAGGAAACAAAAGCTGCAATCTCACATATGAGTCACGATGAGTGTTGCGTAAGCAACGAATTTGCCAGGCGCAAAGCAATCCTGCACTTTCGACTTTGTGCCCCTTCAGAAACAAGAATTGCAATCTTGCACATGACTCATGATACGTGTTGGCAGGCGCAAAAAACCGACAAATCACATCGAATTTTTTTAAAGAGTGAAACATTGCCAAGGATAAATCACCACGCATGTACATTTTATTGCCATCTAAAACTCATAAAATCACAGCATTGCAACACAATTTCAGCTAAACATTGATCACATATACTTTATTTTTTCTCAATTAACACAAAAATAGGCTTTTCGACGAACTCACAAATGCATATTTAAACGCACAAATACCCAAACTTTACACAGAAACATAAAATGCATTTTCTACATTGATTATGGGTGTGTGGTGGAATGTCCCTCGTGGTTTTGGAATGCTGCAAAACGAACTACGAGTCGTAAGGACACCAACGAGTATACGGAGCTTATCAAAAGTTCCCGAACAGAGGAGTTCACTATTGACAAAGGCGCCATTTAGAATCAATGTGAGCATGCGCTGCAAAACATCATGACACTCGAGGGAGTCGCGAAGTTACATTTCGCCCTGTTGAAAATAGATGGCCCTTGCGTTAACCATACTTTAAAATATCGCCTTTGTTCGAGGACGTTTGATAAGCTCCCTACAGATCTCACAAAAGGGACATGAAAGAGCACAATACCTTCAAAAATGTACGCTAACAAGTACAGTTCCTTCAAAAAGGGACACCAAGATTGTAGATCCCGCAAAAAGGGAACACAAACAAGTCCATATCCCGCAAACGTGATGAGAAGAGTATTGAGTGTAGAGATATCAAATCTGTTCGGTTCAGTGATCAGTTCGACAGATAGATGCATTACGTGTGGTGTCCCAAAAGATGCATCATGTGTGGCGTTCCAAAAGATGCATCATGTGGCGTTCCAAAAGAAATGGCGTTGCGCATAGAAAAGAAATTTTCACAGCATAAGCTGTCCACCCAGTTAATTGGATTATGAGTTTAACCCGTATTCCCCATTACAACTCACCCTCTGGTTCAACTCAATAGCCAATCCAACAGACGAATGCATCTAATCACATCTAAGGCTCAACTCAATAGCCAATCCAATAGACGGATGCATCTAATCACATCTAAGGTTCAACTCAATAGCCAATCCAACAGACGGATGCATCTAATCACATCTAATGTTCAACTCAATAGCCAATCCAATAGACGAATGCATCTGATCACATCTAAGGTTCAACTCAATAGCCAATCCAATAGACGAATGCATTAATCACATCTAAGGTTCAACGCAATAGCCAATCCAATTGACGAATGCATCTAATCACATCTAAGGTTTAACTCAATAGCCAATCCAATAGACGGATGCATCTAATCATATCTAAGGTTCAACTCAATAGCCAATCCAATAGACGAATGCATTAATCACATCTAAGGTTCAACGCAATAGCCAATCCAATAGACGGATGCATCTAATCACATCTAAGGTTCAACTCAATAGCTAATCCAATAGACGAATGCATTAACCACATCTAAGGTTCAACGCAATAGACAATGCAATAGACGAATGCATCTAATCACATCTAAGGTTCAACTCAATAGCCAATCCAATAGATGGATGCATCTAATCACATCTAAGGTTCAACTCAATAGCCAATCCAACAGATGGATGCATCTAATCACATCTAAGGTTCAACTCAATAGCCAATCCAATAGATGGATGCATCTAATCACATCTAAGGTTCAACTCAATAGCCAATCCAACAGATGGATGCATCTAATCACATCTAAGGTTCAACTCAATAGCCAATCCAATAGACGGATGCATCTAAACACATCTAAGCACATAGACGCTTCCTGCGCATGCATTCAACTTGCTATCTGAACTCCAAAACAGCTTCCGTCCTGATTTTTCGTGCGCCACTCAGTCAACATGCTGTCACACAAGGACTTGCTGGCTCTTTTGGTTGATGCGATAGCTATTGATTTCTCGAAGGCTTTTGATGTGAATTGTCACAGACTTTTGCTCAAAAAATTTGAACTCCAGATTTAGAACTCCAGACACCGACACTGTCAGTGCGGTAGAAGGGTATCTCTCTGACCATTCTGGTGAGTTCTGAATGGTGAGCAGTTAACCGACGTCCTCATTGTCAACTCTGGGGTCCCTTAGGGTGGTATGCTGGGACTTCTGTTGTTCATAATCGACATTGACGACATTGCCAAAGGAATCCAAGGAATCAGCTCACGTATACGACTGTTCGCGGATGATCGCGTAACAATCAGAAGTGTATTTCATTCAAGAATATGGTGGAAAGATCGGTAACGGCAATTAACGTCCAGAAATGAAATTTGACAATTTTCTCCACTAAGAAAGATTGGATTAGAAATGATTACATTCTCAATGTTTTGCTCCCACGGAAAGAACTACTTACTTACCTTGGAGATAAGTTTACAACCAAACTTGATTGGTCACCCTAAATTAACATGGTCACTTCGAAGCAAACAGAGCCCTGTATTTTATAAAACGGAATTGGAGGAAGTCCCCACCATGGATTAGGGAGCTATAGCCTATTTCATCTTAGTCAGTTAATCTTGAAATATGTTGCCCAGCTTGGGATCCATGGCGAAATGGCCAGATTTCAGATCTGGACAAAATGGTAAAGCAGCGCCAGTGTCATGTTCGCTTCCTTGGGACGGGACTTTTTTCGAGGAAGGAGGGCTTCGTTTGACATGCCTTTTCCTAGTTCTTGAAGGAGTTGGGGCGGATTGCTTGTGTATCTGGGCTTGCCTTCATACTCGAATAAAGGCCACAACAATAGCTCTGCTCACAGACCTTTAATAGGGACATTGGCATGAACTATTTCTTGGGCAGGTCTATTCCTGAGTAGTGCCCTCTCCCTGACAAAGGGTTTGGCAGGTCCTGCCATTGAGTATCCCTACTTGCGACAGCGGCTTCGAGATTTCCATTGCTTGAATCTTCCTCGCAGAGCCCCTAACTGCTATAGGCCAGTTCATCCTTTGGTCCGTGTTGTGATAAACCACATGGCCTTAACTCAAATGTTCCCGTACAACGTGCATGAATGTTGCAAAGGAGTTTTAGCTGCGAATGCAGAACTTAATACTTTTCAGATGTCGGACGTCGTTTCAAAAATAATTTCTGAAGCATTATCAAAGGAACGTAACCCATATAATCGTGTTGCCGTCACCCGATTGGCTGCCAATATATCTCCCAAAAGCATTGAATGCCTGACATGCGGCAATCATTGTTTCATGTGGCCTTTGCAACAACACAAAGGAATCTGCCACTTCGAGGAATTTTCTAAGGTTTTCACGACTCCCAAAGTACATCTACTGCAGTGCAGATGCAGTGGCAAAGATGTCTAATAGTGAACGAATAATTTGTATAATATCACTAAATCGTAATGGGCAAAACAGCATGAAATACCGGCACATCCACATGTTTTTCTTCTGGTCAAAGTGAACTCGTTAAACAAAATTTGGTAGAGTAGCATGAAATGGCTTCATCCACAGGCTTTTATCGAAGTCAAAGCGCACTCGTTGAAGAGTAGATTGGCGGAGCAGCATGAAATGCCCACATCCACAGGATTTTCTTGCGGAAAGCGAATCACTTCGTCCAAAAAGCAAATTGACTTTCATTCCAACCTTGGGCGTTATCCTTGGATTGTTGTCGCAGGAAATCGCTTGAAGACTCCGGAGTAAAGAGCATTTTAGGAGCCGGAGCACCTGAGGACTCCGGAGTAAGGAGGATTTCAGTTCCGATTGCTTCAGGAGTCCGGAGAAAGAAAGATTTCCGGAGCAGGCGATTGTCTCACAACTCCGGAGAAAGAGGATTTCAAAGGTAAGTGATCGCCTGAGAGTTCCGGAGTAAGGAGCATTTCAGGAGCAGGTGATATCACGAGGACTCCGGAGTAAGGAGGATTATTCAGCAGTAGCAGGTGATTACCTCAGGACTCCGAAGTAAGGAGGATTTCAGGAGCAGGTGATTGCCTGAGGATTCCAGAGCAAGGAGCATTTAGGTGATCGCCTGAAGATCCGGAGTAAGGAGGATTTAAGGAGCAGGTCATCGCCTCAGGACTCCGGAGTGAGGAAGATTTTTGCAGCAAGTAGTGAACGTCCCAGGATTCCGGAGTAAGAATTTCAGTTGCAGTGGTCGCTTTGGGACTCCGGACTCCTGAGCTTTGAATTCTCAGGACACTCTCTTTCGGATGTACTCCATCCACTTCCTCGCTTCCACTTAACCCAGTTGTTATCGCACACCTGTAGTTCTGTGTGTTATTGGATATTGGTAGGCGAGTTCGGCACCCCTACCACTGTTCGACACTTGCACAAACCCCCTCACATTGTCACCTTGAAAGAGGTTGCTGCCCTCTTGTCCAGGAAACACAACTTGCGTTGGAACGTAGTTAGGAATTGGAGAAGGCGCTTGCGGCTGCCTGCCGTGAAGTGCAAGCCTTTGCCGCGTTGGGGAGGACGGCGCCTTCCGTCGAGGCGGTTCAACTGGAGGCAGGAATGGTTGCGGTTGCGTGTTTTGGATTGGTAGGTGCTGTTCGCACTTCACGTTCAGCCACCAATCACACGACTGAACCTGGGTGTTGTAGAGAGTGCCATTTGCGCAGAGCAACGATTGGTGATTACCATCAGCTCTGCAGATGTGGTAGGCCTGACACCCTGTTTCAGGATCTGGGTAGTTCCCCTGGATGAGTCCAGCGCAGGAGAAGCTCGTCTTTGGGATCGTGCCCCAGACTGGGTAATCAACTCCTGGATTGCCTGGTATCCCTGCCAGCGAGGATAGCTCTCCTTTCGTTGAGAGTTCTTGCTCGGTTGTGGTCGACGGTGGAAGGACGGGGATCTCTCTCTGCTGGCTGACCTCCTGCAGGTTGTCACCTTCAGGAATATTCTGCAGCTTGACCCTCTTCCGGATGACTCTGACCCTTGTCCTTGGTCTTGCTGTGACCTGGGTTGTTGAAGCGTAGTTCGTTGTACCTGTCTCCTCAGTGGGGTCTGCCTCCGATTGACGAACTCGTACCCTTGTTCCGTAGGTTTTCTGACCTCTGTAGCTACGCCTCGTTGGTCTCAGTGTGGTTGTTGTGAGTGTCACAGGCGTGGGTGTCGTTGTTGATACAACTTCTGGAATGAAGCTTTGAACACTGGCAATAGCTGGTCGCTGGGTGGTCTCAAATGAAAGTGGGAGGGCCTTCTGAGATAACTCCGCCTCCTCCTTCGGTTGGAAGAGGAAGAATTGATTCAGCGGAGATGGTTTGTAAGTGGGCAGGATCTTTTCCAGCAGATTTGTAGTTTCTCTTTCTGTGGTGGGAGCGGGACTTGGATACGATGATATGATTGGCTGGTGGGTGACTGTGATTGGATGCCTGTTGTGCGACGATGTTTCGGCTCGACCAATCCCAGACGATCCTGCATTGGTTACTGTTGGATGTGGCGCTGATGTTATCGGGGATTGGGGGATGAGCGGGACAGGTGTTGAAGAGATGAAAATCTGTGGAGGCTGTGGCGCAGGAGAATTATTCGCAATCCTTATTTTCCCGACAACCGGTTGTTGAACAGACTGTACTGAAAGGGCTTCGAAGGGAGATATTTGCCTTGGAGGGCTCACGTAAGGTTGAGAACTGTAGTAAGGATTGGACGAAGGAGCCGGGATCTGCGAAGGGGCAGGGGTCTTATTGTTGCCGAACAGCGTGTCGAGAAACTTCTGCATGGCATTTTTGCTCGGGGGTGGCGTTGGTGGACCCCGCCTCTTCTTTGCGGGCTGGAAGGCGGCATCGAGGTACTTTAACTGCTGTTGTTGCGACCTCGGGAGTAGCGAAGGTTGAGGAGCGATGATCAGGTTGGGAGTGGCAGCCGAGAAAGCAAGGGAGGGTTTCTGAGGAGCAAAGGATTTACCGAACGGAGACGACGATGGCTTCAGAAAGTTTGTCGAAGGAAACAGGAAGTCGAAGGGGCCAGGTTTCTTTCCGGCAGCTTGCGGTTGAGGAGACTCGATGACGTAGATTGGTGGACGACGATCGCCCGGTGGTCCACCATTTTGGGGGCCAAAGAGACCAGAAATTCCACTGAAACTCTGTCGACCAGCGTTGTTTACGTCTCCCACTCTTGAGGAGGCTGCTGGAATGATGGATTGAACTGGAGCTGATGCAGATTCCACATGTGACCTATATTGGAAGGAGAGAAGAAAAATCTTCTATGTCACATGTGCATTTTATAAAGTACAGTCACAGAAGCAATAATGTACCCGCAATGGGGACATTCATTTTTGGTTTATGGGTCCAATGATAGTTTTTGTGACAAATGGCAATTAAACATCTGGGTGCCAGCCAACGTGAAAGGCACCCATTTTAGTCACCCATTTATGGGTGCATTATTGCTTCAGTGACTATACACTACGGATTGTAAGTGGCGTAGCAGGCTCTCTGGCTCAACTCCCGTGAACGCCCAACGCTTGCAGTGCCATCTACCTGGCATTGCTTTTGGTACCGGTCGTTTTTCATTCTAAACACCGTGTTTGGCCTGAACACTTTCATGCCTAGATCACCTTCAATGTACAGACACAGAAACAATAATGGCTCCCTAACAGAGTTAAATGGGCCCCTACGAGATCTGCAAAATTCATTTGCTTTCATGCTGTGCGGGTTGCTTTCTTTGAGAAAATGAAGAATGTCGATGTTTCGTTGCGTTCACAGCTGGAATTCAGAGGGAAATTATGAGGTTTGCGCCTCCCGGTGTATCTTTTCTCCTGGAGAATAAGTGGAATGCCGTGTGGCGAATACCCGTAGATGGACTTTATTTAATTGTGTTTGCCAACTTTTCCAAGATGCCTTACAAAAATCTGACAGCCCATTTAACTCTGTTAGGGAGTCATTTTTGTTTCTGTTTACTGTGCATGGTTTCCCATGGAATGGGAATAAACCATGCACAGTTTGTCAACTGGCTTTTTTTTGGCACATCTCAAGTTAGACCATCTAATTTGAGATGGCCAAATGTATGCCATCTTGGGCAGACATTTGGCCGTATTCCCACTGTCACCCATAATCAGCTTAGTATCAACAGCCAATTTTGTTTCGGATATATGCTGCCCGTTTTGTTATTGTGGACTATAGAAAGAGGAGCAGTGTTACCAAAATGATTAGGAGCCTTGGGTGGAAAACCCTTGCTGAGAGGAGTGAACAGAGAGTCTTGAGTTTCTATAAAATTCTCAGTAACTCTGGAGGATGGAGGGAGTTTTTACCACACATAAAATTCCCTTCCTTCTATGCTCATTACGACCACTCGCTCAAGGTCAAGCAGTTGTCGTTTAAAAAAGATGTAGGCATTTTTTCCTTTCTTGTAAGAGCTATCAAAGAATGGAATTCTCTTTCTGCCTGCGTCCTATCATCCCCCTTGACGGTGGATACACTTCGTCGCCGCTTATCAGGTGACGTTTTGTCTGGATGAGCCTGTTGTGCTCATCTGTTAGATGATGTTGTTTCTTGCGGTTTGTAGCATAATTATGAGTTCATTGACTATGATTATTTTAATTTGTGCATTTATCCATTGTTTATTCACGTCTCTGTTCTCTTGTGTACGATATGGTCGCACCCTTAAAGGACCCACTAAATTCAATTCAATTCAATATATTTGTGCGACAAAAATGTTCGCAACACACAAGTCATTTTACATTGCTTCAGCTGTCTGGCTATTGACTTTTTCGTAGAAGTTGAGTCAGAGTGGTGATGGGAAAAACGGCCGATTAGGTATCGATTTTTGCGAATATGCGAAAAAGTTTGCGCCAATGTTTGCAAGAATTTGCGCGAAAATTTGCGCGGAATTTTTTTGCGAGAATTTGCGGAAAGGCAGACGTTTTGGTGAACAGTAAAATGTGAGTCAGCATATAGCATATACCGAATCGACGAGGGCCAATCACATTTCCTTGTGAAACCCCAGAAACAACTTTACGATCAGGAAATGGGCAATTGAAGGTGCAGGAGAACTTTTGTTCTGTCATTCCACTCAGTCAGACCAGGTATCTCGATCTCATTGACAAGGGATTTTAAAGGGGACTTGTTTGTTTCTACAATTGGGAACATACGGTCGAAAGTTTTGCAAAATCAATTTGTTGCGTTGGACCAATGAGAGCCGCTGAAGATCTGAACCATTCATCTTTTTTCAGCCTAATCACTTCAGAAAATAGTGCGAACACTAAAATTCGGTTTCAGTCAACAGAAATGAAGCTGGAGTTTCAAAATTAAGACTTTGGAAGTTGATGAAGTTGGACGGATGTGCCACAAAATCTTTGATGGAAATGGA
>JASGXE010010998.1:0-14584 GCA_030068105.1 Sinentomon sp. SZTP_YWyxl | reverse complement strand
TGCCCTCACCAGGTATTCCAATACACAGGCGAAACATATTCCTGCAGTCTGAATCTGTTATGGAATTGTAGTGAAAATAAATAGTGATTTAAAAGACTAGGCTGGCACATGACTGAACTGAGAAATGGCGTGTCTAAATACATTGAAGCAAGAGATAAAAGCTGTTGAATCACACTTTCCAAAGACTCACGATCGTTTTCAAGTAGTAGCAGCTAGTGTCGATGAGCTGACATGTCGATTCATTGGAATGCAGGGAAAGAGGCACGATATCCATGCCAATATCACGGTAAGGAACACCTGCCTCGCTAATTGAAAATTTGCTAATTTTATCCTTGTTTGTTATCTGAACTTCTTTCTAACTCCAACCATGGATCGGAAGACTTTAATCGGAACATTTAGTCCTGAACAGCATCTCCCAATAAACTAGTTGCTTTTTTTGTTTTGTCTATGAATAACTGCACATCCAATCATTGTATTTTAGCCATTGTGTTTTACCTAGATAAACGTCCATGTGAAATGTCTGGCGGCCAAATGACCGTGGTGGCCAAACTCCTGGGTAAGGGGACAAAAATGTTTGCTTTATGAGACAACTTGCAGATGCAAGTTGTCTCTGACAAAAGTTATAAGATAACCTGAAATGCTTCAATTTTTGATTTTGATAGGTACCTGCCTTCGAGTACAATGATTGGAAAGCTGAAAGCTTCATCTTGGAATATTCTACATGTCTGTGGTGATTGTTGTAAAAAAAAAAAAAAACAATCGGCCATTCAATGAAAATATGCGACAGGATTAGCTGCTTCATGTAGATTTTATGAGCGTCAACGGACGTACATAAATCAATTTTTTTTATAAATACATTCGCAAGAATGGGTAAAAGAAGGCTTCCCATTGGCAGGCCTTTTTGGGAGGCCAAAAAGGCTTGCTGGCCTTTAAAACGTCCTTGAAATAGCCTTATGTAGATGCAGATTTTTTTAGTTTAACCCCCAGCATACGAAAACATTATCTCTTTTGAAGCCACACCGATCACGCCCATTGTACCTTTCGAACAGTCCCTCCATCTGGCATTCTGATTGAACCTGAATGTGGCACCAATGTTATCAACTCAGAAATGGGGTCTCTCATGCTTTTCGTTTTTCTTACTTTTTGTATCTGCCCTCCCTTATTGGTAGCTTGATGATAACCAAGTTCATTATGTTGCAAGGATGAAACATTAACACCTATTGTTCTCTTTGCTTTTTTTTGACAACCTGCAGGAAACGTATCCTTCAACACCACCGGTTTGGTTTTGTGAAGATGAAGATCCCCTTGTAAATAGCGCAGTGCAGCTTTTAAGTGTTACATCTGGCCAGGACAATCATGTTAGTACCACCTATGTTTGATGTTTTTTTTTCAAAAAACAAACTTTTACCAACCTTGTTGAGCAGAGGTTGAACACAAATTTTTCTTTTTCTTTAGAGCCAACCTTTGCTTCCATGGGGTTTAAAAGTAGTTCAGACCTTCATTAGAAAAACAAAAAACGCATGTTAGCCTATTTGTGAACACAGAAACAATCAAACTGGTATGGTACCTTGCTTCATACCTATCTGGAAGGTGCCACCAAGTGCCGGCCGAAGGTCTCTTTCGAGTTGTCATGTTTTAAACAAAAGATAACTTTTTAAACATTGTTTAGTCCATCCATTCTTGATCAGAGGCGAGATCAACCTAAAAAAGTTTCCTTATGGCTATCGAAAAAGGCAAAAAAGCCAACATTTTGCCAACAAAACTTTTGAATGTAAGCCTTGGTTAGAAAAAATAAATGAAATTGAGTTTCAAAAGCAGGAAATTATCAAAAGTACCTGTGTCGTGAACCATGGATTGGAGAAAATAGCTTCAAATGAAAGTAAAATCTTGGAACAGAACAAATCCAAAATTGCCAAAAAATATTTTTGCCGAAAAAGGGCCAATCAAGTCTAGTTTTGTAAATTTGGATGATTCAAACAAGCAATAAAAAAGACATTTTAATTTTAAACCAATACAAAGGGGGTTCAATCATAGCAGAGAGATTTTCTGACAAACGTTTAAATTTGAAGTTTTTTTTAGATTGCTGTTCCTTGAATGCTGGGTCTCAACTTTGCCTGCTGAAGTCTCAAGTCTCTGACCATAAAACATAGACGGCCATATATCCCCAAATCCACTCAGCTTCAACTTATCTTCTGACTAAGTTGAAGCTGAATTGCGGAAGATAAGTTGAAGCTGAGTAGATTCCATTTCCCCAACAAATTCTTCTAAGCTGAGCTGAAACTTAAGGTTAAGCTGAGCACGAATTCAAGCTGAGTTGAAGCTGTTCTCTCTAATCTTTCTATTGGTTTCCAAAAGATGGCAGCACTGTTTCTCAGTAATATGTGTTGCCATGGCAACATTCATGATTTCTGCATTTTTAAAATGTAGGTATTTTGCTTTGACCAGTTTTCTGTGATATGAGGTTTGTGCGTGTTAGATTTGCAGTCTCTGCTGCATGTTAGATTTGTTTTTTTTATAATTCATTTTTGATGGCCTTTTTGTCCCGGTGAAGTGTTCCATTCTGATGTGAGCCATCCTTCACACTCAGTTCACCATTACAGACAGATTAATGCCCAGTTTTTCCAACACGGATCAAATCTAGGTTTAAACTGAGATCCACTGATCGTAGATCATTATTTGAACCAGATCATGATCTGAGATTATCTTTTTGTGTCCTTTTGAGGTGGAGATGATCTCCGATCAACTGATCGGAGATCATTTTTGATCCGCTCTTTTCAAATCGGCTGCCATATTTGATCCTGGAAACTCTTCAACATTTATTTCACTTCTCCACTCAAATGGGAGGCATTTTATGGTTCTGAACAGCCACTCGTCATCATTTTACATTTCATAGAGAGTTCAGGCCCTTGCATTTGAATGTTTCTTGCAATTTTTCTTTCTATTTTGTGATAGAATGTCCTGGCGAAAGGTGAAATGCTGTGTATATTCACACCCAACGTCCGGGGGTTTTCGTGCAAATTTAAAGTATTTCGCCTTGGCATTTCGGCTTCTTTTTGCGGGTAACGTTCCATGTAAACAATAAATAAGTCTGTCAAACCGGTTTCCTGACAACGACAAGTTAGTTTGCCCGAAAGAATGGGACAATTCATGGAAAATACGCATTTCCCATTCATTGCGATCCTTCCTTGAAGATGCACTTTAGCACTCCAAAACTGCCAAATTTAGGTATGCAATTGTGAATGGATAAAGTGCATCATTTGATCATTTTAATCATCTATAGCAACTCACCATTGCGAAAAATCTAGAAATGATCACGGAAAACGGTTGCAAACTCTCCAAAAAGTGGAATGAATTTGACCGCTCATTTTTGTTTCATTCTGGTATCTTTCGTCAGTCGCAAAACAAAGAAAACGGTCTCCATGGCAACGTGAATCGGTTTTTTGAATTGAATCAAATCTTTCGAAATTTTTTCGTTGAATGCATACGAATATCTTCACCATCTCCCAAATGAATGGCATTCACACTCAGCTTCAACTAAGCAGCCAATTTGATGGATTGTTGGTTTTGAGAAACTTTAATTTCTATGCACAACGCTATTCCTTTTCCATTGCTGGGCGGTATTCGTCCATCTGTTAATTGATCATTTTGTTAAAGCTGATTGGTTGTGATTGAAAATGGGGTAGACCTATACTGCCGTTCAGGTATGTTACTTATTAGACCTATACTGCCGTTCAGGTATGTTACTTATTAGACCTATACTGCCGTTCAGGTATGTTACTTATTACCACATCAGAGATGCTCAAAGGGGACGTTACCCTCTTCGCCTTTGGCAAAGGCTACCCCTGACCTTTTCCGATGGTAGGTACCCATTCAAATAATGCTAAAACTACCTAATCCGAAAGCTGTCACTGCTAACAACACTGAAGAAGGAATCATACAGATGGGGTCAAAATACCGGGTTAAATCGTTTATACAGGGGGGGGGGGCAAAATTGCACGATCGCAGGAAAACATTTTCAGAAAATATCTCCATTCTATAGGTAAGTTGTGACGTAAGCTTTGTCTCTTGCTGTCTTTGTATCAACAAGGCGTACCAAGAGGTTTTATTTTCTTATTACTCTAATTGTTTTTCTTTTCTTATTGTTGTTCGGGTTCGGTTGTTATTTATTTTGTTAGATTTGATCAGGTTAGGTTAGGGGAGTATAGTCTAAAGGCTTGGTAAAGCGTTTGAAATGGCAAACTCAACCAAATCTAACCCAACATAAGGCTGGGTTTTTAAAAAAGGGTTAACCATGAACGAAAACAAACCCTAGCCTATAACCTTGCCTAACCTAACTCAATAAAATTAATTCTGACCAGGGATGGGTAAACGTACAAAAATAGACGTATAATACGTGACGTATTATACGTCATTTTTGTACGCGTACAAAATTCTTTTGACGTACAATATTATTTAGAAATTTGTTCCGTAATTTTGGTGAAGTACAAAATTCTCTATATGCCATGCACCGACGGTATTGTTCATTTGAACAACAAAACTAAATCCCAATAGTGGTATCTGAGTCTTGTAGAAATTGAACTGTGCAATTTTGAACAAAATTTTGAGCAAATTTTGAGTTGGTAGGCAAATTTTTTTTAGGTAAATCATGCATTTAGACATCACCTAGTGTCAAACACAAGTGAAAATAAAACTAAACTCTTTAGCTTTCATCATCATGTCAACACCATATCAACATCCAGCAGGCACCTTAAAAAGTGCCAAACTAGATTCAACAGTATTAGAAATTTATATATTTAACAATCTCAATCAACAAGCCAAATTGTTCTCTCTGGCATCAATTTTGAGGAACTAAGAGTTCATTGAATGCACAAATAAGAATTATGTAACCTGTGGTGTGAAAGACTGTGCCCCTTTCCCGTGCAGAATTCCAGGTTTTGTAGGTATTCCACAAGAAGTGTAAAATTACCCCAATGATAGGTATTGCTAGGTAGATTATTATTTAGGCAGGCCCCTATGTGGTCAAAATTTCTGAAGTTACGCGAAAAACATCCCTAGTTAGGTATGTTTTTGATTATGCAACACCTTAAAGGAAGAACTACTCTGGAAATTTTGTTGTTGATTTATCTTCCCCTTGAAGCAGCTAAACTTCATTTACATTCATTGATGCAATTAAAAAATTGCAATAATTTTTTTTTTATTATTTTTTTATTTTAATTTTATTGCAATTTTAAATTGCAATAAAATTGTTGTCAACAATAGGACCACCAAACAAACCAGGTGGAAATGACAAGATGCACTTTTGTGATTTCTTGAAAAATATAATGGATGAGAGAAAGCCAATGGTGTGGTCATGGTTTATTTTAAGATCATGGTGAAAGTACAATTTGCACACCAATCAGTCTTGAATGCGAGATTGTGGCAGCTTCAGGTACAAAACATTTAAAAATGCCACAAATCACTGATTACCCCCAGTGGCTCTCCTAAAATTGGTGAACCTTACTGGCGGAAAAATGTCCCGTGAAAATTGGAATAAAACGATTGCATTTTTGTATTCTCTTCTGACACTGAATATTCTGCATTTTCTCTGAGTCAGTGATTATAGAATGATTAGGCAGCCTAGCTTGTGTAACCCATATTCCAGCTTGCTGTTTATTATGGTAGATACCGAGTTTTTTCTTGTCGAACAATGTCAATTATTAGGATTGTAGACATTGTTTTTGACATCAAATTTATTTTTGTACTCCGCGAGGATGTTAGTTACTTAACAGACCCTTCCAAAACCATTTTTGTACGCACGTACAAAAATAACGTACAAAATGATTTTGTACATTGCACGTAAAGTGACGTACAAAATTCTCCAGTCATATTTAGCAGCACAGAGAATTGTGTACTCGTATTCAGGCGTACACAATCATTATTCTGCTCGTATTACAGACGTACAAAAACCATGTACAAAATTTACCCATCCCTGATTCTGACCCAATGACATCAAGAAAAAAAAAACAAGCAGAACGACAAAGCAAACCCTGTTGGTTGTAGGAACACATTTGCACAACAGAGAAAAGGCACACCCTATGCTCTATGCTGGAGCCCCCCGTTGGCGCCGCCAACGGGGGGACACAATTACACCCCAAATAGCACAGTCTGTTTTCTGAAATTGTTTCCTTCTGTCGTGAAATTGTGTCCCCCGTACAAAAAACTTAATCGACGAAATTTTTCATGCGATTACAATCAACAATGGAATTCTGGAGACGCCCTCTGCAATAAAACAAATCAATTTCTGGCCCACGGAGGCAAAATCGAACCCTTTTACAGACTCTTCTTTTGGGTAGAGGACGCAGCTGAGAATTGCATCTTCCATATACGAAGAAAATTATACCTGCAGAAGGCATCGCAAATTGACCACAGATTTTGAACGCTTTCATCTCACTGGAATTTTTGAAACGAAAGGCTGCATTGCGCAGAAACTCGTTCTCGGATGGGTCAATGCACTTTTTTTACTTTGAACTTGACAGAAACTTCACTTCAAATCAAAACAAGCAGGAAACTTTACTAAAGATAAAGCACCCGCAAAAATCCTGACTGAGAAAAGAAAACATGAGACCAAAGAGGTGATCCGCGATCAGAGAATTGATCGCCTAATTTTGGCCGATCAAAGATGATCCGAGATCAGGGCATTTTGATCGCCGCTCAAAAGTTGACCCGAACTCAAAGGACAGAACACCTGATCTCGGATCAAATTTTGATCCGAGATCAGCAGACAGAGATGATCGGCAATCAACAGCCAAAAGAACCAAAAAATGAAAGGATCTTGGTTTAAACTCAGTTTAAACTCTGATCAATTTTGATCCGTGTTGGAAAAACTGGGCATAACGGCGGTAATTTCAATCCAGGTTTGACTGCAAAACATCAATCCAGGTTTAACTAAAGTCTCAACGAATGTCATGATGTTTTTGCAACGTCCGTTGCCATTGCTTCTAAATGGAGCTCGAGTAAATGGCCTAATGAGCAGTCATGTGTTCGAAGAATTTTGGCATACATGGATATTTTGGCATGGATGTTGGAAATTTTGGACTAATGAGCAGTCATATGTTCGAAGAATTTTGGCAATGAATATTTTAGCATGGATGTAGGAAATTTTGGCATGTACATCTACTTGTTTTGAAATTGTGTATAGAAGAGTGCAAATATTACCCTGTTTATATGGGAAAATGTGCTACTTCTACTTGCTGCATGGCTAGAAGCTAGTTGCAATACCTACACGACTATCAAACCTGGATTTGCATCAATGCAGCTGCTACTTTTTCCAATAAAGAAAACGGCATTAGGTATTCCCATAATGTGCAATAGATTGAACACTTTCAAAGGAATTAGCAGTACCCACAGCAAATAATTTATTGTAAAAGGCAGCAAAAACACTTACCTGCTAACCATGACAAGAAATTCATCAATAAAAGCCCAAAGATAGTCAACCATTGTCAAAAATGCAACAAGAACTTGAAAAAAAAAACAGTCATCAAAAAAGTCTATCTTCAACTCAAATTCATTGGAGAAATGCTTAGGCAAAATAGACTCATCTTCATCTTAGCTCCAACTCAGCTTAGACTTACGTTGGAATTTTTCAGTTGGAGAAATGCAAATGTCAAGATAAGTTGAAGATAAGCAAAGTGGGTTTGGGAAATACGGCCAAGAGTCTGTGAAACAATTGCAATCGATCGACATTTCCCTCTGATGTCGATTCTCAGAGAAAATGCAAAACAAATTAGTGACCGATTGAAGGAATAAAGTGGGGACTATGTGCGCCATTTATATTTGGGTCACTGACCCAAACTACCCTAGTGGATTGTGTTATTATGATTGTCGACTGATGGATCTGAGGTTGAAGTATTTGATCAACACAGGGCAGAAACAATTCAATGCGTCATGAATGCACAGAAATCGATTTTTTTGTATGTACGCTACACTCCGCCGAAAAGATTTTCGACCAAATTGCATTTTGAGTTGGCAGTTCATGCATGATGGCTAAAAAATCAGGAGGTGGGGAACGGCATTCCCCCTGGATAATTCTTTAGTTTGGCAAAATATTTAGTTTCCAAATAGCAAGGGGATCGCTGTTCTCCTGTCTTGAGGGGGAACAGCGAATATCATCACAAACATGTGGACTTCAAGTTACAAAAATGGAAAAGAATTACAGGCTTTATGGTTATTTTTGTTATCTCAACGAATTATTAATGACCAAGCCTGCACAAAGAGTCATCAATTCAGTCATGAATTTATGAGTTCGTTACAGTTGTGTTGATTCACCTTACTGACATTTCTCCACCTCCAGACATCTTCCAATTTAAAATTTGCAACCCAGTCAATTTTTAGAGCTGTAAGTCCACAAAAGTTGCATATTTGGGCGTAAAAAGTTGGCCAGTAATATTTTGACACATCTTGTGGTCGGATTTGGCACATCATTTCTCAAGAGCTTGCAGAGCATGGAACATTCTTGGTCATTATTTAGGTCAGACATCTGCCACTTGGTGCCTAGGTGTGCTCAAACAAATTGGCCTTTAGCATACTACCTACCTACCTTATATACAACTTTTATTCTCTTCTAGGTGATCAACCAAGTGATAATATTGGTCCGTGAACTTTGCCAATTGCACAACCTTCCAGAACCACACAACTTGGACAGTTTAGCCATTAATTTCTCAATTCCTTGCACATCTTCGAGTCTAGTAACAAGTACCTCAACCAATGCTGCATCGGAATCGCCTCCGAGCGGCAGTGGAAGTGTTAACAATATTGACATGTTTGAGGACGAGGGATACCTGGGGAGTAGTGGTGGTGACAAGTGTGACAGCGGGGACTTGGATTTGGATGACCAAGAAGAAGATGAAGATAGTGATGACACAGAAGATGATTTACATTTGGAAATGGAAGAACCTGAACCTTCTTCACGACAAAGGGTTTGTTTACCTATGCCTACTGTATGTATGACAGAAGTTACAAAACTCTTTGTGAGTCGTAACTTCTCAGTTCGACTGTAAAACCCTGCCATCCATGCACATTTTTTCCCATCCACTTCCGCATGCACGTCTCTGGCTGGTTGTTGGGATTTCCAGCCAATTTCAACATCCAATTTTCAAAACCTACTAAACCAAATATAACCTAACCTGACCTAACCTAACCCTATTGCAACCCCAGAAAGAGTTGCGAAGCGGTGGCAAACATGCCAAATGGCAAAAAGCGGTGGCAATGCAAAAATCCCAAAATTGATGACGTCACAATTTGAGACGACGTGATTGGCTGTTACGACCTCCTGGTCCGCGAAAGTGGATTGGAATAAAAAATTATGCGCCATCCATGGGACAGAACAGAAGTTGCAAAAGTGTTAGCGATGTTTGTTCACTTCATTCATTCATTCATTCCACGTGGCAGATTGCAATTTTGTACCCAGGCCTGGTGCACATGAATGTAATTGATTCTTTATTTGCTCTTTTCTAAAGATTGTGTACCTGGTAGGTAGATATGCGTTTGTTTTTGTGGTTTTTACAGCAATAGTCTAAATATTGTGCCATTCCTAGCAGTTTTAGCTGCCACAGCTTGTTTTGGACTTCCATTTCTCCCAAAAATCTGATAAAAACTGTTCTGGTTGGTGTCTGTTGTCAGTTCACAGGTCATTTCAACTATGCACGCTGGCCTCAAACTCCATTCTCCCAAAAGTCTTTCCAGCTTCAGGTATTGTCATATCTACCAGGGATGGGCAAGGTAGGGTACCTTAGAGGGGGGGTAAAGAGGTCTACGACGGGAGGGGGTAGGGCACTTAAAGTGCAGGGGGTCTGGGAGGCGGCAGCCCCCCAGCATGGGGGGTCTGGGGGGCTGTGCCCCCCAGTGGGGGGGGGCAGCGCCCCCGGCAGGGGGTTTGGGGGACAGCGTCCCCCAAAAGCTGCAGCTTTTTTGAAAAATTAGGAGTCCTCAGATGCCATTTTGCGACATTTCAGGTCCTTTTTTTCTTATCGTGGAGGGTTTGCAGTCGCAATAGATGGAGCAAGGAAATAACTGTCAGACACGACTTTCTGGATGAGTTTTTTTTCATTTTACCATTTTCTGTAAATCAAAACAGAAAGTACAAAAGAAACAGAATGTAGCTATTGAAGTCCTGGGGTGTGCAGGGCACACACCAGGACTTCGGCCAAGGGTCCCCTCGGAAAAAGGCTAGGGGGTAACATCGGCCGAAAGTCGAGGTTACCCCCCCTAGCCTTTTTCCGGCAGGTGAATCAAAACAGGAATTACAAAAGAAACAGAATGTTGCTATTGAAGTCCTTCCTGGTGTGTGCAGGACACACGAGGACTTTGGCCAAAGGTACCCTTGGAGAAAGGCTAGGGGTAACCTGAGCCAAAGGCCGAGGTTACCCCTCCCCTGGCCTTTTTCCGGCAGGGGAATCAAAAAGGAAGTAGGTAGGTACAAAAGAAACAGAATGTTGCTATTGAAGTCCTTCCTGGTGTGTGCAGGACACACGAGGACTTTGGCTAAAGGTACCCTTGGAGAAAGGTTAGGGGGTAACCTGAGCCAAAGGCCGAGGTTACCCCCTGGCCTTTTTCCGGCAGGGGAATCAAAAAGGAAGTCGGTACAAAAGAAACAGAATGTTGCTATTGAAGTCCTTCCTGGTGTGTGCCCTGCACACACCAGGAAGGACTTTGACAGCAACATACTAGGGTGGGGGGTAGGGGGGGTAACCTCGGCCAAAGGCAGAGGTTACCCCCCCTAGCCTTTTTCCGGCAGTGGAATCAAAACAGAAAGTACAAAGAAACAATGTTGCTCCTATTGAAGTCCTGGTGTGTGCCCTGCACACACACCAGGACTCTTTCCCAACCTTTTTCCGATTGTACCCTTGGCCTTCGGCCAAGGGTACCATCGGAAAAAGGCTTGGGGGGTAACCTCGGCCGAAGGCCAGGGGGGGTAACCCCCCCCCCCCTATGCCCAACCCTGATATCTACCTGCTCCGGTATAATGTTGATTCTCTGATAAACTTATTGACTGAGACCAGAGATGCAGCACAGGTTAGTTGGAGCACAGCACCTCAAATGGCACTCTGGACTTGGAGGTAAGCCATGTTTGTGTCTGGCCTATGTGCAGTTGAAAGCAGAAAGCCACATGTGGCATCTTGGACTTGCTGACAAATCAGCTGCTTGTAATTGTACTTGAAACGGCTCACCAACTACTTAGCTAGGCGAGGAGCTCAGCATGAACTTAATCTTCTTTGCAGAGTTTCTGCATTATTTTTTCTGATCATGGTGGCTGTGCTTTGTTTTTCAAGGATGTTGAAAACCTACCCTGTCCTGTCTGTTCGCAGAACACATGCCAAAGTAATTGAACTGTGGATGGACAGCAGTAATGACAATTTGACTTCCATTGACACAGATCACCACCCAGTCATGAGATGACGAGTCCTGGTATGGTGCCTAAATATACAGACATTTACAGCTGGGGAGTTGGGTGGTGAATGTTTCAGAAACTTGCAAAAACAGACCCGGTACATCCATGAAAATCCATGCAGAGGTGTGTCCATGTCTGTATGCTCAATTCTGAGATGCCAATGTCGGTAGTTGGAGCTTTTGATAAAAAAACTCTCTCTTCTCACTCTCTCAGGATGATGACATCTCAATGGAGCAGCTTGCAACTCTGGCCAAACTGAAGCAAAATCAAAGGGACGATTATTTGAAAGGTGCAATATCAGGATCAGTACAAGCCTCAGATAGACTGATGAAAGAGCTGAAAGATATTTTCAGATCCGACAGCTACAAGAAGGGTAAGAAGGGCTTCCTATTTGTTTTTTGTTTTTTTATGTTTCTTCCTTTGCATCATTATCAAGATATTGTCTCTGTTGGTGTCTGTTCTTCAACTGCCAAACGAAGAATACCTAATTATAGATGCATGCAGTGATGTATTTGCCATTGCCGACATGTTATTCCATGTTTATTCTCTCCAGCCACAAGTCCGCACTCATTCCAATTTGGGCCTGCTTATGAAAATTGTTCTGTTTCAATCTGTCTCCTTTTATGCAGTTTCCATTTTTTTCAATGAAAAATGGAGGATCCCTGTTCAAATAAATTTGCATTTTTGTCAAAAATTATGGTTTTAGAATAACTACCTAACCTTCTTTGATAGCTTGAAATATTCTCTTCAATAATAATTAATCTCTGAATATTTATTTTAAGATAAGGATTTGGTGCTTTTGTGCCTTCCACGGTTGCCCCTTTCGAGGACAAAAAGTTTCAAACATCATTTTCTGCAAAACCATTTTTCGCATGAAAATCTCCATATTGGGGTACCTATATCTGGCATTTTAGTGCCAGAAAGTTTAACATTTGCACACTGGAAGGTTTTTTTTAATCGTGGAAGGGTGAGAAAGTCAGATTTTGCAATCTGTTGAGCCTTTGCACTTTTTAACTTATTATTTAAAATTTACCTTTCGCATTCTGGTGCAACTGGTGAAAGATTATTTCAGCTGTGAAACACCCATGTTGTGTAAAAATGTTAAAAAACTGGCTGTCATTCATTTTTTGCCCTTTTGCAGAAGCAAAGTGTAAACTGACTGCTAACAGCAGAGTGCTTTGAAGTTACGCTGACGTTTTTCAGCATTGACATTTTGCATGAGCACTTTCAAACTGATCCCAACATGTGCACCAAAATCAGCCCATTTGGGGCTGATTTGGGATTTGGGGTTTTACGAGAACGAGAATTTGGGGTTTTAAGGGGGGACCTACCCCTGTAGGTATATGAAAAAATGTGACATTTTTGCTGAATCTGGGTTATGGCATGGTTTTATACATGTATCTTTCCTGAATCCAACGGTGAAAACCGTTCCTTGATATCTGGCCTGGTTCAAAAGTTATAGACCGACGTGTGAGGCACTGTACGTTAAACGATTGGGGATTTTCAATCACTTGAATTGTTTCTTGCAAACAAAATGTCGTTTACTGCAAATGGGTTTTTTGTTGTCTCGCGTAAGCAGAATTGCAGCAGCATTTACATTTTTGAGCTAGGAAGGTCAAATTTTTAACTCTGATGTAAAAAACTATGCTGGGTGTGCTGACAGAGCCGGATAATCAATTTTTCAAGCCAAAGTACAGATTATTGGAATGTTTACCTGTACCTACGAAGGGGGGCGCCAAAAGTAATGCAAGTTGGCACATTGTGCGGGAACCCCAAGTGGGATTTGCTCACTTTTATATTAATCTTTGATATACGTTTGAGCAAGAGAAGCCCTGTGTCAGTCTTCTGATTCTCGCTGTACAAGCATTTGAATGTCAGTCTTCTGTGCTCTGAAGAAAAAGCATAGATTTTTCAAATGAGACAAAACTAGTCTGAACAATTCACTGACATATCCCTGTCTTGAATGTGAAACCAAAGTCCTGTCGCTTTGGAAGCAGCACATGGTGGTCAGTCCCCCTCATTTCCCACTGTTGCCTGAAGGATTAAACAATTTTCCTGTGGTACGGGCTGTTTCAAGCATGACCATTGCTCTCATAAATCGGGTTATGAACGAGCGAAATATTGATGGTGTACAAAAGCAGTTCCAGGTGACAACGGATCAACTGCAGTTTATTTAGCCAAAAACATCCTTCTATCTACTGGTTTAATTCTAAACATCCTTGCACGTAAGCAATTTCCTAAAATCCAAACCAGAATAGCTCAGACGGCTATCAGAATCCATGAAAAATGAGCTCAATGAAAATTCGACGTCACATAAGACCCAGAAAATTTAGGTCGCCCAGCAAAAGAGAAAGATAGTTCTTGCGAGACATTCACAGGCACATCTGTGCTCAGCTTGTGCAGCTCCTTTCTTTTTCTAAATATCAAGCTGGCAATGGCATGACTGCATTTTTTCCAACAGCCGACCCTTGTCAAAATCACCCGATTCAGAGACAAAAGAGCGCCGACTTTAGAACAACGTGGGGCTTCTGGCAGTTGCATGAGAAAGGTGGAAATTTGCATCGATGTCAGGGAAGAATGCTTCTGCTGGTTTTTTCAAGTGTACTAGATCAAAGTTGTGCCCAAAGCAATTTAAGGAGCAACTTGCATTACTTTTGGTGCCCCCTTCGTAACTTGCCGTGTATGAGTAAAAGCAGCTCATCTATACCTTCTTATCAGGAAAAGCAGATGGAATGTTGAAAATCCAGCTCTGTCAGCAGCAGCACCTTTGGCATGAAGTTTTACTCAATTGAGCAAAATATGAACTTCAACACTTGAATAATGATGACGCTCTTGCTCAACTGTTTCTTGCCAAGCGCTTACCTTTCATCTTTGTGAATGTGAGCTCATAACTTTGGAACCCTGTGGCCTAGGGCGACCAAATTTTGCACAGAGAATGTCTTTTGTAATGTAATTGTAATTGTAATTTTTAGTGTTCGGAGTGAGGGAATATTCCCGGGAATATTCCCAAAATTCCCGGGAATATTCCCGGAATATTCCCGCCCCTCTGGGAAAGTTCCCAAGGGAATATTCCCGGGAATATTCCCAAAATTCCCGGGAATTTTCATTGAAAATTCCCGGGAATATTTCCAGTCTCATATTGATTTTTCTGACTGTTTT
>JASGXE010010997.1:0-15035 GCA_030068105.1 Sinentomon sp. SZTP_YWyxl | reverse complement strand
GGATTTTTTGTGTAGTCTTCCACAATGGATGACATAACTGGAATTATTGTTGTAAATGTTACAGAATTTTTGGGTACCTTGAAACTTAATTTTGGGGTTTTCAAAATTTTACAAATCTTAAGGGGGGGTGTAGGGGTCAAAATACTAACTTATGTTTTTCTTAATCACTTATGTATTTCTTAATCGATTTTATTCAAATTTGGTGCACATTTAGGGCCCAATATCATATAGGTCTCTCTTCGAATCGTCCTCCATGGAACACAGCAAGCGCAGCACATTCGGTCAGGTAGTCGAATCGGGCAGGGTCATTCTTTTCTCGGGATTTCGCGTTTTTTGGTCGAGACCACAACATTGGTATTGCCTTCGTTTCCTTTCTTCTGGTGACCTCGAAAAAGAGAAGGAGCGAAGTGGGGTGCTCACAGGAGTTAACGTGCCGCCAACAATCATTTACAGACCACAGCAGGAGTACAATTTCCTCAAAAACCCATAAAAGCAGTAAAAGTTTTAAAAGCTGAATAATTACTCGAATAATTTGTTCTGCATGTCTGTCTCCCATAGCATGACAGCCTGTTGGCTTGTGCTCTGATCCTTTTCTTCAAGTAATTCAGAGGACAACGCGGCCAAAGAAGGTGGCTGCCTTGTCCTCTGAGTTCATTTCTGGCTTCTTCAGAATACAATGCAGCCAACCAATTGGCTGCCTTGTCCTCTGAATTCACTTCTGAAGACTTTTGCTTTGGTTTTTTGCGTTTTCCCAACATCAAGAAATTTGACTTGGCTGCCTCTGCTTCTGACTCGCCCATATATCACTCTTTCAAAATTGGTTCTGGCCTTTCAGTTAGACCATAGCGAAGAAAGCGCTAACTTTTTATCTTATTTGTTGAATATCTAGGGAACCAGGTGTGGTACAGCATTGAAATTTTGCACAGGCATTCCTCTCAAGGGGCTAATTATGCCTTCCAAATTTCAGCAAATTCGGTTTGCAAATACCGAAGTTGGTCCGCTGGGGTGGGCCCCCCCTTAACCTGACAAGATGGTGTATATAAACATTTAATTTTCAGACATTCGCTTGAAATACACGAGTTAATAAAAGTGATGCCCACGATAAATTTCCAGTTGTCAAAAAACTAATGAAAGAAATGGACATTTAGGGTCGGAGCTGCCGTTACACGTCCCACACAAAGGGTTGGCGGCTGAAGGCTGAGGGGGGCATAGCCCCCAAGGTTTTTTTAATTATAAAAACTTCAGAACCAATTAATTGGCAATGATCCAACTTAAAAAGGAGAAATTGTCTGCTTTTCAGGAACAACAATTAATTTTCTGGTAACATCCAACCATAACAAATTGTCGATCTTCGTCGGAACTCGCCTGCAAAGAGTCATCTCATGTTGAACAACCCTTCAATGTCTCCACCCCCTTCCTTCCATTGCACTTATTTTTTACCTGCTTACTTTTCCACTAGTGGGGGGTCACCTCCCTACCTCGCTCTAACAGACGACAACGACCTCGATGATGGGGGAGGGGTGGAAGAGGGTGGGACGGAAGCAGGAGGAGAAGGGATGAGGAGGCAGGCCAGAAGCAGAAATAGCTCTGATGATGGTGATGATGACAGCAGTGGTGACAGGGATGACCCGTTTGAAGCTGAGTCGGCCAGAGGGGGAGAGAGTGCCGATGATTGGTCGGACTTTGGATCGGCTTTCACTGCTGCCGGTTCTGGTGGAGGTATGCCATTCTTTTCTGGTCGTCTTTACAGCTCGATTGTGCTACGATTACTTTTAATTTCTTTTGGTGCCCTTACGGCAGCATGGCCGATGGCCTGGGCCTCACCAGTCTGTTCGACGGATGTGGCTGGCCATCACCTCCTGTGATGCGGAATCTGTGCCGGCTTTTCAGCATCGTTCACCAGTAGTTGAACGTTACAAGTGGAAGGATCACAAGACCCAACAAATTCTGATCTCATGGCAGTGATGACGTCTGTCGAAAATCGGTGTTTTGTGCCAGCTGGTATTCCGTTGTCGAATGATTCCAACCCAATCATGTTACCAATGCGCAATGCGAGTTTTTTATTTTTACATCTGCAAATTTATTTATTTTGTGTGTCGACACTGAATAATTGTTAGTTGCATCTTTTGTAAGCCTCAATGGCTAACTATCATGGACACATTTGCCGTGTTTATTCGCTAGGAAAAATTAAACGACTGCCAGATTAGCATTCGATAACCTTTAATGTGGAATTGCTTGGTGTTCTTTTAATCTCTCACTGTTATTCCGTATCATCACCTTATGCTTTTTAATTCCCTTTCCAGTTGGTCCGCATGATTCGAAGGGGTCAGTTGGGGAACACACCAACACCATTACTGCCGAGAAGAACCGGACTTTTGACCTTGGGTCAACAAACACTGCCTTTTTTGGCACCAACCTTGGAGTCGTCAACGGCGGAGATCCTTGGTCACCAATCGCAGGAGTTGTTGATGATAAGACGTGGTCTTCTTTCGATAGTGGTAATCGAAAAAACAATCTCTGCAGCAGCGGCGGCAATCAAGATACTGACAGTGGTAGCGGTTGGGCGGACTTCAGCAGTTGCAACAGCGTTGCAGTAGCTCTTCCAAGGTCTACGGCTGGTGACGTTGATATCGGCAACAACCGTAACGAGGATGCAGACGGAGAGCTGTGCTTTGCCGACTTTGACGCGAATTTCTCCGGAATAACGTCAACGCCCGACAACATTTTCGACTCCCCACCAAGCACTTTGGGGGTGGCAGCAGGTGGAGCTTCTGCTTCGGAGGATGCCCCACCACCGCCCACTACCTGGCCTGGGGCCATCACAAATTCCTTGACCAATGATAAGGCCAGCAGTTTCATATTCGAAGGAAAGGCACCCACCCCACCCAATCCTAGCTAGTCTTGGCCCAAGCCAAGCTGCTGTTTAGATGATTATTGTAAACATGAGTATCATTTTGGTTTTCTGTCTCTGATTGTTTTAATTTTCCATTACACCGCCCACCTCTCCCCAGTTGGACCACTTGACATTGAGCTACTTTTTGCTGATTTGCATTTGGATTTTAAATATATGCCAGCATTAGTCCGTTGTAAAAAATTGAAAGAAAAAAAACTAAAAAGTAAAACGAGCTCTATTTTTTGAATTCCTCATGAAAAATACCTCCAGCAAAGTGAATTTGAACATTTTGCATGAAGAATTGTTGAAAAACTTTGTTCAGTTAAAAAAAGAGAGAAATGCGGGAAAAATGAATGTTTGCATTGTATAAGTAAAATGTGAGAAAACCAATGCGACTAAGTTTTGAATAATCACTATCTTATCTCGAAAAGCCTTCAAGTCGGAGAACATCTGAAGAGAGTTTGAGAAATGGCAAAGTTCGGAGCATAACGAGAACAAAAAACCATATTTTTCATTTCTTTTTTGCAAAGACCCTGGTTTTCTGACCTCTATATGGTCTATACTCGACACTATTTTTGCCAAAAATGTGCCCCATCCTTCTTTCGCGGTTCTTGATTGTGGTTTCAGTTTTTTCACCTCCACCCAACATCTCTCTGTCTCCTACCCCATCCTTCCTTCTTCCTCAAATTGTCTCAGGTGACATGATCCGTTTCACAAACACTGTAAATTGTTCCTGCAGGACAGTGTCGATCGATGTCAAGATTTGCAACGATGTTTCGACCCCTGGACTGGAGTCTTTCAAGTACGATGATGTGATATGATCACTGCCGCTGGTGTTGTGCAACTGGTGCAGTTCGGGAACAGGTCACGGGTTGAAGTCGTTGCTGCGGAGTGGTGATTCATGGTCATGGTTGTTCGTCGGTTGTCTTGTTTTGGCGGTTGGGATAACTTCGGAATGTGATGTCCTTCCATGGGATTCTTTTTCAACTCCGACTTCAACTCGTGACCCGTTCTCGAACTGTACCAGTAGTTGCATAACACCAGCGGCAGCGAACGTATCGCATCATTGGACTTGAAAAAGACTCCATTCCAGGGGTGGAAACGGAATCGCAAATCTTGACATCGGTCCGACAATGGCCTTTTTAACCTGGTAACTATGGTGTTCCTTCGTCCTCCCCATCATTTCCAGTGAGTGCTCGGAGTGTCTTGCGTCCTCTGTCAGTTGCTGCTCTCCACCCCATCTTAAAGTACCATTTGGATTGGGCATCTTTCCATTCTGATCGTGCAGTAGAGCTGTGTTGCGTTGACTTGATCTGGTTTTCTTTCAAGAGATATGGAATGTTTGTACAGGGTATCTCTAAAGTCTTGCAACATTTTTGTACAGGATCGCATCGAGTGTGACATTTGCAGATCCCTGTGTGGATTTTCTTGTCTTGTTAGTTCGCTGTATTTATTTGATTGTTGCACCGCATTGTGTGCATTTGTCTACTTGTATTGTTTTGTATTGTTATAAAAAATATATGTTTGAATATCTCCGGTAACTTTGCACGACATTTTTAGAAAGGTTGATGTTGCTTCATTTTATTGTGAAGAGAAAAATATCAGTTTATTACGGCATCACGTGGCTTGATTTTATTTCATGAACCCCATCTCAATCAATTGATTGCCCCATTAGAAAAAAAATGCAGTTTGGAAAAATGCTACCAGTGGTTGGGAAGGGAGTTTTGATCTTTCTCTTTCAGAATTTTTGTAGGGTTATTATTGGCAGTGGCTGTCAGTTAGATTGGTCTGCGCTGCTTCACAATCCAGTGTGCAGGGTTCCCACAGTCACAGAAAGAAAGGAAATGTCAGGAGATCATGTCAAAAGTCAGGGGAATGCTCAAAAATATGCCAAAAGTTGATGATCATCATGGGGAATCAAAAGGGGAAGAAAAAATAGCTTACGGATAAAGCATCGTCAACCTGCAGCTGACTACCTTTATTCGAAATTTCAGTGAAATGAAGTCAGGGAAATGATTCTGTGCAAATGAGGTTGGGGGAATAAAGTCAGGGATATGATAATTGGGGAAAAGAAGACAGCAAAACAAAGTTGGGAGAATTGACTCATGGGAATGAAGTCGTGGAAATGAAGTCAAGGATTTATGCCAGGGAAATGCAGTTGGGAAAATGATGTCAGGGAAATAATTCCAAACGTCAGGGAAATGTAGTTGGGAAAATGATGTCAGGGAAATAATTCCAAACAGTTGCAGAAGAATAATGTCCATGAACATGCCAAATGAGTTGACAGTGACGAACTCATGAGGAGCTGTGCTGAAATTTAAATAGCTAAACTCTATTCCATTTGAAGATATAGTCCAAGAAGTCTTACTTACACACCTACCTTTAAAGCATCTGGGCATCTGCGGATTTACTAGATTCGCACGATTTTGAGAGGAGATTATTTGATCAGATGACCTCAGTAGCAAAAATATCCTGACGATAATCACAAGGTCACGGGCTCGAATCCCGACCGGCGGGATCTGAATAAAAATCACTACTTTTGTTTCGACATGTGTTTGCTCAAATAAAATTTATGCATGTTGAAAAAGGACAATGAAGCAAGAAATGGTTTCAAAGATTTTCTTGACATTTCGAACCTGTTGGACCTACGATGCTATTTGTTCTACAGTACGAGTGATCTTATCGGCAAACATAGCCGTCACATCAGGCTTGATTTGTTTTGATTTTGCATCCTTTTTCGCGTTTTACACAATCTGGCTCACTGGAACGAACCAGTGGAATTTACGAAAAGTCGAAAAACATACATGGTACAGCAAAAGTTGGAAGTTGCGATTGTGATTCCCCGAGCTCTGGCCATTCGATGAAAAATCACTGCAATGCTTGAAATGCAATGCCACAGGACCGATCAAGAACATTCAAAAGAAATGCAACGTGACAGTGGAAGGAATTAATGCTCACTGCGAAAATCGCTTCAAAATCAAAAATGCTCCAAAACGTTGCTCAGATATCTAAACCTGTCAAACCGACCTGAACCCCGCGAACTTGATTTTAACCGATCCGAACCTCAATGTGATCCCACCCTTTCTTCGCTTCACACAAAGCTCCAAAGGATCCTTCAGTGAAGCGATGAAGAGGTGGGTAAAACTTCAGAGTACCTGATCACGTTTGGGATGGATGAATTCGAATTCATCATCGTTCACAAATTAGAGGTGCATTTTTTGGGGGCAGCGAAAGGGCAGTTTCCTGTAAGATGATCGAGAAAAAACAATGAACACTAAAATTCAGTTCTTTGGGGGACAAAAATGGTAGGTCAAAGGTCAACTGTTTTTTTTTCTGGCTCGGTGTTTATTCGTGGATCGTTTTCAGGCAGTGAGACAAGAGGTGCCTAAAAATAAGACTCCCGACCGGTTCATTTGTCGTGACCTGCAAAGGTGTTAGGATAAATGTCTTACCTGACTTAATGTCTTCCGTAATGCATACTTGTATTTCCGAACCAGTTGAAATTAATACCCGACATTAAGAATTTCGCCCATCATTATTTCGACTTCTTTTGTGCCTTGCAACTTGGCCCTAAACTGACCGAATATAGCTGACGTGTTCGAGAAAGTTAATTCATTAATCTTCCACATGTGTTCAGGCATTCCAAAGTCTGACCTGTGTTCATGGTGGGTGAGAGTCATCTGGGTGTGAATGGGTCTTTTTCTTGTTGCATCAGGAAGAATAAATTCTCTTGAACTTGGAGATGATCACGTGAACCGAACAGGCAGAATTTGGCCGTTCCGGGTTGAGGCCTGAAACTCCAAAAAAGTGCGCTGCAGGCGAAGACATGCTCCCATGTCGGTCCCATATGAACATGCTGCAATAGCGCCAGCAGGTTTGCCTTTACGACAAACCTCCCGCACTCCAACTCTCGACCTACCGAACACCCTGCACGATCATTAAAAAGCATTTTTACAAATGATTATTTGTCAATATTTTTTAAGTCCAGTGTTAGAACCCGGACCCGGGTTGTTTGGATATTGGGGCAAGCTTGCGGCCAGCCACATGGCCACTGTGACTGGGCCCCTTTTGAATTTGAACAAAAGTAAAACTTTTAGGAATTTAATGGTCACTTTTATTCATTTATTTTTAAGAATTCAACGATAAAAAGAGAGAGAAAAAGGAAAACCAATATGGTCTAAATTAAAATTATTTATTTTTTGAAAGTTTTATTTTATTTTTATTGCGAATTTAGCACCAACGTACATTTCTGCAGTTTCGCTCTCCCATTTTATTAGGAAAATAAAATTGGTCGTCTGCTAGCTAAGTTCCAACATGACAGGACTGATCCTCAGCTGTGGACTGATCGGTAGAACTAAGCCAAACATGCTAAGAAAAAGAAGTAACCTAAAATGATATGAATCAGATAAAAAACGACAAATTGAATCGGTCAGAAGTGGCAGCATATTGAGACATTCTTGGAGGTTGAAAGGTAGGTGCGGTGCATGAACGGGCTGGCCAAACGGGAACCCAGTTTGCTGTCAAGGCGTCACAACAGTGTAAAACATGACTCGATGGCTTCATTTTGTGTAAACAACTTCTGGGACGTGATTTATGTTTTGCTTTTCCCTTTTTCAGGTTAGGGGGTTATAGTGGGTTAGGTCAGGTTAGGGGGTTATAGTGGGTTAGGTCAGGTTTGATGCCAACCAAACCTGACCTAACCCACTATCCTCACTGCCTACTGCTTCTTACCAACCGACAGATGGGTGTCCGCCTATTGCTCGATGTCAACTTACTGCTTGTCTGCCTGTAAGTCATGGAAAATGCTCCCGAAGTCGGAAGTTCACGTCTCCGCATGTTCAACCCAAAAAAGAGGATGCCCCATGCTGAGGATGCTCTTCCCTTTGCCCCGCATGTGGGGAAGTCAGGTATTCCCTTTTGATGGACTGCTGGCAACAAAATGCTCTCTTGTGGCCAAAATGACCTTGTGATCTTTTGGGATTCCAACCGATTCAATTGTCAAACGAGGAACAGAAAACAAAAATGGGGATTAAAAAAATCAGAGTATTGAATGACAGAGTGATTGTCACTCATCATCACTAATCATTAGAGGAAAGAGATAGACAAAAACGTTGTAGGCAACTAATCTACACTCGCATCATATTGGCAAATTATCTAACTCTTTGTGTTCAGGTTGTTTGGAAATTCGTGGAGAAAAAGTATGTTACAGACACATTCCTTCCTTTTTGGGCAAGCTTTCGGGCTTGTTGTGCTGCATGTGCAGGTCCAATTTGTTATGAATTGGTTCTTCTGGAGAAACTTTGAAGAAAACATTCGGTGGTCATACGTGCTTTGGAATCATAATTTGCTGAATATGACCTCTCAACAAATCCCTCTGAGCAGAGGAATGGGTGGAAATTCCAGTGGGACCGTTTTTCATCTTTCTTTGTCCGATTTGAGTGTTTTGGTATCCATTGTCTTAGCAGATGAAATGTGCTTGCCTAGCATGACAAGAACTGCTGCATTCGGCCATTGCCGATTGGCTAAAAGGGGCACAAACTTGTAATTTTCACTGTACGCAGGGATTACGCACCACCTGCACCAAGCACATTTTTTCGCACGCAATTTTTCAACTTCTTGCTCATGAAATCAATATCACAACAAAGGAACAAAATTATATTCCTGGTGGATTCTAATGGTTTCAAAGGTTCGTTTTCATGTTCTTTTGCACCAAAAGCCCCCATTTGTAAATATGAACGATGTATTTCGATGTTGGATGACATGTGAACTTTGTTTTCAGGCAGAAAAAGTTGGCCTATTTTTAATCGCTGTTTTATCGCATTTGTTTTTTCCTGTCGTTTTAAACTTTGCACAATTGTATCTCAGGACTTATTAGTCCCAGCGAGGCCAAATTTCACACACCTTTGTAAAAAAAAAGTCCGGAAAATAGAGTCATGAACCCCAATTTGCAATTTTCCTTTGCTATCATCATGATACAGGTAATTATGTGTCGCAGCACACAGCAAGTCTTACGCCAGTCAGTTTCGCACATCAAATTGACCATGAAAGAACCAAATTTGCTCAAATCTGGCTTCATCACTAAAAAACAAGTTTATTTTTGAGGATTTTTTGACTCGGTGTGCAAAATTTCAACTTAAAATTGCGGTTGGTGTTCGCTGGAGACCAGCGTAAAGTTTACTTGTCTAAGTACACTTTCTCCATCCCAAACAGAGCCACTGAAACCACGCAATCAGCTTTTTATGGGGGATCTCTGGTACGTGCTAAAATACCGTTTTGTCTTCAGTCTTTTTCGCCAGCAATGGCTGAAAATCAGCAAATTTTATCATCGAATATTTTTATTGGTGTGGATACAAGGGACATGTTCACATATTTTTCCACGAATTTTCAAACAGCCTGTAGAACAAAAAAAAATGAAACAAATATATTATGTGCACTTTCTCACAGCACACCATCTATTTACGTTTTTACAGAATTTGTGCTCTAAAGAAAAAGATTTCTTGTCTCTCCACAGAGACGCGATCGGAAGATCGTACCTCTGTCGATCGATAGGGCTTCAGTAATTGTTGGTTTGATGTCTCAAACAGCATAAATTGGAAGTGGAAACTTACGAAGAGTGGCAATTTGCACTTTCACAGTTATAGCATGTTCTGAAAGAACATCGACTGGGCAAGAGTACATCGGGAAATAGAATATCATCCCCTGTCCACTGGTCCCCGGCTTATTTTTCTTTAGAAAAAATGGCTTGAAAGCAACTGATTCTGCTGTGACATAAACTCGTAGCTCTCTTTTTAAAAGTTCTTTTTTGGACAGTGTTTTTGCCTCTTTTGTAGCTGGCTATCGATAAAAATGACATGAAGGAAGTCTGGATATGCTAGGCTCTCTTGGAAGATCTTGGCAATATTCATTTGTGGCCCCACAAAAACATTGTTTAGAAGTCAGCCGGAAATATCAACACAACACCTCACCTCCCATCCTCCTCCCCACCAGGATTCATTAATTTCCCATCTGAGAGAAAAGTTTGCTGGATTGGTTTGACAAGAAATTTGATGGGAAGAATGGAGACCCAACTGTCGGCACAGTTGAACGTATCTCATTTGTTAGGGTGTGACTAAGTGGGTGTCCGCGGCATCTTTTGGAGGCTTCGAGTTGGTATCCAGCGCACAGGCCAGAACGAGTGCGGGGGAAGCTTGCTGAAAATGGTTTATCGAACTAAAAATATTAAAACAATTGAAAATGAGCAAAAATACATCCTATGCCTAGCAATAATTAACGAACGCCTAGCAAAACGAACACGTCCGAATCGGCTGAACAGATGCAACAAACGAGCAGGGAATATAACAGACAACATTTGAAACAAAACATCAAACCACTATTTGAACAGATTTTGGGGGGTCGGATCGGAGCAGGCCCAGGAAGACCCTCAGATGGCTTAAATTGAGCAAGAACATGAACCACCGAGGGCATTGAACAGGCTATTCACGCTGTGGCAATCTCTGCAATGTTATGGCAGTGGGCCACGGGATGCCCGTATGGCCATCCCTCCCTTCCTCTGACCCTCTGCTCTTCTTATGGCATGTGTGTCAAACGTCAGGTGTCTTGTCTTCTAGCATTGCTTTGGCCTGATTTATCACTTCCGTTTATCCGTTTTCATAGTCACTCAGTCGTGGTGTATGGCAAGCATTGGGCTATGTGGCATCGAGTGAGTCCGGTGACATTGCCATATTCACTTTGCCATTCGTTTCCCATTCACTGCCGTTGCTAGTCTTTCCATTTGTTGTTCCATTGCTATGGTGCTTATCCGTTGACGTCGGTGTTGTTGGTCCGTTCCTAACGGACGTCGGCGTTCGTCCTCCGCCATCGCGTGGGTATTTAAGTCCAGCTGCGAGCTCCAACTTTTGCTCAAGTTTCTTGTTTTTCGATGAATTCGAAAAGTATCTCCGCGATAGTAGGACTAATATCACAATTAGGATGAGAGAGCCAGTTATGAATAGTCCGTAGGAACCTGTCGCTTCAACTATGTCGGGAACAACAGCGACGAACTTCAGAAGTCGGAGAGTGTCATCATTGAGCCGGTCCAAACCCTGAGGATGAAGAAAAGAGAAATGATATGTGGAGAGGAAGCAATCATCCATCTCAGGAAGCACTCAGTCAGTGATCGAATCATGTTGACCTTTGACACAGTATAGTGGTTAGGATGCACTCATACATCCATTGTCAGTTGCACCTGACAAGGGATGTGTCAGCTTGGCAAATCATGTGTCAAAAACACTTGAAAAAGGTTGTGTCAGTTACTTTTGACAAAGGATGAGCCAGACACTTGACAAAATGATGTGCCACTTGACAAAGGATGTGTCAGTTGGGAACCGGACAGTTGGCCGCCGTGGACATCTGGCCGCCGAGGACATCTGGCCGCCGAGGACATCTGGCCGCCGGACAACTGGCCGCCGTGGACAACTGGCCGCCGTGGACATCTGGCCGCCGGACATCTGGCCGACGGACAACTGGCCGCCGTGGACATCTGGCCGCCGTGGACATCTGGCCGCCGGTCGTTTGGCCGCCACGGACATCTGGCCGCCGAGGACATCTGGCCGCCGCCCGCTAACCGTTTAGCCGTCTGGACATTGTTGCATTCATGAACATTGATGACGTTGGGCATTTTCGGACGAAGGATATGTTATTTATTTTTTATTTATCTGTTTATTTAAAAACGATACTGTCACAAAAATTATTGGTGACAAGACCGAAAAGCAGCATTCTATTCAAGATTTAGTGAAAGAATAAACAAATAGAAGCAGAACAGCTAAACATCAGTCTGCATCAGGCAGAAAGCATTCAAACAAACTGAGTTGGTGTGACGGGGGAACGTAGCCGGTCAGAAATTTTAAGGTTCGAATAGCATTAAATTAGGTTAGGTTAGGTTAGGATTGGTTTGGTTACGTCAGGTTAGGTTGGATTAGGATGTGTTATGTCGGTTTGATTTGGTCAGGTGAGGTCAGTTTTACATAGGTTTTGTGAAGATTTAGCGAGATAAGCAACATTCGATCTTAAAGTTTTTCGGACTAAAGGATCCCGACCCGGTGCGACACTTCGGGATGCAGTCTACTGCGAGGTAAGGGGTAAGAGATCTGGCCGCTGTGAACATTCGTCCTCGGGACGTTTGGTGTCCGCGACATGTGGAAAACATCAACTTCAAAATAATTGGTTGAAGCACAGTTTGAAGGGAAATGGTTTTTAAAAATTCTCGAAAAAATTCTTCGGGGACAAAAAGTTCCGATAAGAGCGCTGACTGATTGTAGCTGCACATTACGACTGCCGCAAGCAATTGTAAAATGCGAAGACTGGGGTATTGCGCGTTTCGAAACTTTTGTGCACCTTTTTGCATGATTTGGATGTTCTTAGTTTTACGTTGCGGATGTTCTTAGTTTATGTTCTTAGTGTTCTTAGACTTAGTTTTACGTATTAACGGAAGGAAATTTTTTTGCGAAATGTGAAAAGCAATTTTGAAGATAACGCTTTATTTACAAAATTTTTTGGGACAGGAAGTGAATGATTTCGTGGAGGCGGCTTGAGTATCTGGGGATTTGGAAGTGAAACAAACTCCAAAGTCCGGCAAGGGGATTCATTTACGGCATCAGCCAGTCACTTGTCCAGGACGGACCAAAGTTGGGAATGGAGTAATTTGGGGGAAACCGGAAAACCAAGCATTATAGGTACATTATAGGCACCTCAACGTGATGTATGCCAAATATATCTAGGAGAAAGCAAAGACAAAACGTCATGAATTTGAAACATCCAACGCTATCATCAATGTCCAACTGCCACGTGTAGCGGCGGCCAAGTGTCCGCGGCGGCCAGTTGTCCGGCGGCCAGATGTCCGGCGGCCAGATGTCCACGGCGGCCAGTTGTCCACGGCGGCCAGTTGTCCACGGCGGCCAGTTGTCCGGCGGCCAGATGTCCGGCGGCCAGATGTCCATGGCGGCCAGATGTCCGGCGGCCAGATGTCCGTCGGCCAACTGTCCGGGAACCGTGTCAGTTACACTTGACAAAGGATGTACCAGTTACACTTGATAAAGGATTTGTCGGTTGCATGCACACTTGACAAAGGATATGTCAGTTACACTTGACAAAGGATGTACCAGTTACACTTGATAAAGGATTTGTCGGTTGCATGCACACTTGACAAAGGATATGTCAGTTATATTTGATAAAGGATGTGTCAGTTACACATAACAAAGGATGTTACGTCAGTTACACTGGACAATTGAGCCACCACTACGACAGACACATGCTGTTCAGTGAATCGAATATCAACTTGTGGAAAGAAATTGGGAACTGTTTCTGAATTTTAAGATTGGGCAAAGCCTGGGAGTGAAAAAGAGAGGGTGTGAGGGTGACAGAGGGAGAAAGAGAGGGGGAGCGAGAGAGAGACAGACAGAGAGGTCGAGATGACAAAGGAAGAGAGATTAAGACATGATAAAAGCTGAGCAAGACCCTCCAAGCGTGCCTGCCCTTCTTGCCATAATCCTTGTCAACAGGTTTGCCTCACTCGTACGAAATCCTCAGTTCTTTGGAATGTCAGGTGAGGCGTGAAGAGCTGCACATCTTCCCGAAATACCACAGCAGCTGATTGGTTTCCATTCAACCGAATTTGATTCTAAATGCTAATCGCTCTCCCTCCTTCCAACTCTTCTGCGATGCATCTCTCAAACCTCGCAGTGTTTATGTAACATCTGAATGGAATCTGTTCTTTCATTCTTGTCAGTTGTTGGGGAACCTATCTTTGTGAGGTTCATCGCACACCGAAATGAAGTTCTGTCCAACACACTTGGAAGAAAAGCATTTTCCAGGTCAAGGAATACCAAGCACAACTGCTGTGAAATCAATTGATGGTTATCAGAACGTACCATTTCAAACCAGCAGATCGGGAACATGGTATCTCTGATGGTTGCTGTGTGCTTGATCTCTGGAATGTTCAACATCTCCATGTTCATCTGTAGCCTGGCTTTAACAGCCATACTCACACCTGCTTTCTGCATTGATTGAAACAGAATGAAGAAAACAATAAAGAAATTATGAGATAAGGGTAGAATAATGATTGCGAACTTGGTTAATTGACTGCGAAGTGCAATTCCAAATTACTTGCAGAATTGCATTTTTAACCCGAGGTCCGCCCTGGTGATGGCGTACTGCTTCGATTTGGCAACATTGGAATGCTGGGGAGTCTCAAACAATATCGACACTGCACCACAACAACCCAGCAGCAAAAAGCTGGAATGCGTTCTTGGCTGTACGGCTGCCAGAAGTCCGGTTCCCACTCTGTGACCTCAAGTTTTGCACATGCACGTGATGTTGATCCCAAGAAAAGAAGAAGCTGCCCTTCCTCGAACCCCCTTTGGCCAATTCTGAAGAGTTATCGGCGCCACTGCTAAAACCGGTACGTAATCAACAACATATCTCAAGACCAGATTCAGCTTTTTGACATGCCTGGCAGGCGACTTCTCATCAAAACCATCACACATATTTCCGGACATGAGAGTTTACACATTGGGCACTGACACCACCAAATGGTTGTTTGGTACTACCAGTTCCATTGCTTTATTGTATTTTATCCAAATGTTTCACCTGGAATTTACCATTTTCCCCCAGCTATCATTTAACCAGGTGTTCCTGAAATGTTAGTTGTAAATCATTTGTCCGACCGGATACATAAGTGGAATGTTGGAGAGATATGCAGCCATGCCATGTATCCCATTGCAACACCCTCGGGTTCAATTCAGTAGCCAATTCCACAGACGGATATACATCTTTCGCAGCAATGCAAAAGGAGCATCGTTCTGCATAGAAATGAAATTTTCAAATCACAAATCTATCCCTTGAATTGGCTATTGAGTTGAACGTGAGGGTGAGTTGCAAGGGGGAATACGGCTGATGGTCCTTTGCCTTAAAATCCCATACCTTTACATGGACAGAAGTGATGGGACAGAAGCCTTTTGATGAAGCAACTTTTGAAGATTTCCCAGCCAATGTGGGGAAATATATGTATTTCCATCCAGAGCATCCATCCCCACACCTCCGAATTTTCCAGTTTCCCTTCTGAGCCATGCAGGATTTTTGTCGGGACTGTGACGATCGCCAGTAATGG
>JASGXE010010996.1:0-14854 GCA_030068105.1 Sinentomon sp. SZTP_YWyxl | reverse complement strand
CTTTTTTTTATGGGCCCAATATGAATCCGGTTGTCGACATATCCACACGTGTGTCAAGTTGGCCGACCTAAGTGTTCGCCAGCGAAATTGACTATCACAGCAATTTTGTACTAATTTTGTACCGAAAGTACCGTCGAGAAAAAATTTTGTACCAACTCCGTTTCGCTGGAAATTTCCATTTTCATTAGGTCGGCCAACTTGACGTCAAGTTGGCCGACCTAAGTTCCAGATCTCGGAAACCGTCATCGGTACCAAAAATCCGACTGGACAGGAATTTTGTACTCATTTTGACCGCTAAGTACCGCTGAAAATAATTTTGTACCAACTCCGTTTCGCTGGAAATTTCCATTTTCATTAGGTCGGCCAACTTGACGTCAAGTTGGCCGACCTAAGTTCCAGATCTCGGAAACCGTCATCGGTACCAAAAAATCCGACTGGACAGGAATTTTGTACTCATTTTGTACCGCTAAGTACCGCAGAAAAATAATTTTGTACCAACTCCGTTTCGCTGGAAATTTCCATTTTCATTAGGTCGGCCAACTTGACGTCAAGTTGGCCGACCTAAGTTCCAGATCTCGGAAACCGTCATCGGTACCAAAAATCCGACTGGACAGGAATTTTGTACTCATTTTGACCGCTAAGTACCGCTGAAAAATAATTTTGTACCAACTCCGTTTCGCTGGAAATTTCCATTTTCATTAGGTCGGCCAACTTGACGTCAAGTTGGCCGACCTAAGTTCCAGATCTCGGAAACCGTCATCGGTACCAAAAATCCGACTGGACAGGAATTTTGTACTCATTTTGACCGCTAAGTACCGCTGAAAAATAATTTTGTACCAACTCCGTTTCGCTGGAAATTTCCATTTTCATTAGGTCGGCCAACTTGTATGCTGCCGGTGCGGAGCTAGTAACCGTGGCGGTGGTTCGAATCCCACCTGCGGCAAAAATTTTATATTTTTGTTTTTCAAAATACCGAAATGTTTTTTGACACCAGTGGCACTTGTTGACACCAGGAAGAGGAAAGGTTGGGTTAGGTGAGGTTAGGTTAGGTTAGGTTAGGTTAGGGTAGGTTAGGTTAGAGTCGTAAACGCGGTTTTAATTTCGGAAAGCACCTGATTGGTCGAATTCTGGCGATTTGTTTGGAATTTGGAAATTCGCGGCCGACGACGCTGAATTTTTGCAAAATGCGTTTATTTTTATTTCGTATGCTGATAATGGCAGCGCTGGCGTGAGCCAACTTTTTAACCAATTTTATTGTATTTTTTGTGTTTTGCACAATCTGTGATGATTTTATTTGTTTTTATTGAATTTTACCTGATTATACTGATTCTTATTGACCTTTCAATGAGTGTTGACAAACTGCCTTGTTTGCCACATGGAACAGGGCGATGCAAAAGTGTGTGCACTCTTGCACAACCAAGAATAATTAGAGTAGGCAACCAATAAGTCAGTTTTTTCCTTCGAAATAATTCAGTTTGGTGTCACATGAAAGAAAAACTTTTTGCACAAATATTGAAACTGGGTAGGTATTTTGTAATCGCTACGGAAAACTGGGAAATTAGCAAAATTTTTGAAACTATCGAATTAAAACACATCAACGTCGAATTTTAGTGGGTCATCTCTCCTTTCTTGGACCCCACTCTATAATTCCGGGCTTGAAGCTTTGGAATCCGCAGAATGAGATGATAGGCCGATCTTTGCCTTTCGAGCAGAAGGAAAAAGCTGCGTGTAACTATACCTGGCTTATACTCTTAGTTTAATCTTTGGATAATGGCAGATTCTGCCAGAATTGGAACAGGCCAACAAAAAAGTGCCATTCGTAGCCCAATCAAAATGTGTCTTGAAAGGAGAGCATATTTCACAGCAAAATACGAGACGAGCAGAAGCAAAGAGTAGATACCTAATTAGCAGAAGTGAGGCAAAATCCGTGCAATCTTACATTTTGATGAAACAAGTGCAAATTGGTGCATCTCATATCAAAAATGAATTTTATCACACAGTCCAAATAGACAGAGAGCTTTAGTAAGTGGATCGCTTCGCAAGCAAGTTAGCAGGTTTGAAACCAAACTTTATATGTCAATGACCACTTTTTAGTTTCTCTACCCCGCACCGCACAGATACAACGTTTTCGGACACATAGCATGCCGTGTTGTGTTGAGTGGTGTTCTTCAACATTCCTCGTCCTGTAATTTTCTTAATTTTCTTATTTTTTTACTCTGGAACGAACTTCCGCAACAACTGCTGCCAGATGCTAACAAATACAGATTATACGTATTCCACTGTAAACATCTCATCTCTTTGTTAGGTCCAAGACAGAATGCCTAATTGTAATTGAGTTTGTTTGTTGTCCTCCTTCCAACCTGGATTTTTTTTTTCTTCCGAAATTATTGTTTATCTTGGCCACCTTTACGGCTACCGCATTTTACTTTTATCACACTGCAAAGAAATTTGACGGTTTCCGTGGCAGTATGTACCCTCCCATTACACGATGGAAACTCACCAGGAGTGATTCCTCAGCCCCTCCCACAGATAAAAATACCTGGCCTCCCGAGTGTTTAAACGAACAGAGCGCCTAATTTTTCCTTTCTGCTTTTTTTGTCATTTTTAATCGTAGGAAACTACAGCTGCCTGGTAGCAGAGTTCCACATGAGTCGTTCAATCGGTTATCACCTGACCCAGAGTTATCTTCCAAATATTCTAATCGTTGTCATCTCGTGGGTGTCGTTCTGGATGGACGTCGATTCAGTTCCAGCACGGACGACGCTTGGAGTCACGACCCTTCTAACGGTCACGTCGCAATCGCACAGTTAGTCAGAACGAACAACGACCGAATAGATATATTTTCGTTATCACCGCGTCTGTTGTGGTGTGGAATGCATGCTTGTGTCTCGTATTAATTGTAACAAGCTAATCAGTGCGTGTGTATGTAGCTTTCTGTGGGGACGAGAAGCCAGCATACTCTGCATAGATAAAAATCGAAAGCTTCCCCTGATGTGCATTTAGGCCACGATTATCTAAATGTCGTGCCTGCATCTGCCTTTTTGCATTTGTACTCGAAAAGGTACAATGTAGTCAAACCATGCCATTCCGTATATTAACTTTCCGCTCTTCTCTTTGCTGTATAGCGCGTTTTTACTCCTTTCAAAGTTGATCCACATGAACTGTTGTTTTCGCAAAGTAAAAACTGCGCCAGCTTATTGAATCAAATTTCACAT
Organism: Sinentomon sp. SZTP_YWyxl; assembly: GCA_030068105.1. NCBI lineage: Eukaryota > Metazoa > Arthropoda > Protura > Sinentomata > Sinentomidae > Sinentomon > Sinentomon sp. SZTP_YWyxl. The sequence continues at coordinate 11,639 of JASGXE010010996.1, read as the reverse complement.
GCCGATACGAGTAGGTACGTTGAATCGTGCCTCGGCAGTCGGCACCCCGATACTAACCGACAAGTACGTTACCACACCGCATGTCAGCATTACTGCCTTTCGAAGTACGAAACATCTTCCACAGATTTCATTGATATTTAAGTTTTTTTGTCCAAAAAATCCAACTTCACATTCACTGCACAAAATGCACGAAAACTCACAAGTTTCAAATGCGCAAGTGCAGGACAAGGTTTGCACAAATACATGTGGAACAGCTGTCAGTGAAACGTTCGGGCGAACTTTACGCGGCTTTGATTACCACGAGCTATATACAGGCGAACACCAGCCACGAGTTTAGCGATTCAATTTAGTCCTTGAGGGTGTGGTGCGTCATAGTTTAGGTTTGATTTGCTTTAAATTAAGAAAAAAGGAAAGGAAAGGCAAACCGTAAATGACGACGTCCTTGGAAGTTAGTTCAATCAAACGTAACTGCTGATTGTAAACTATTCGATACCTAAAGTTCTCACCTCTAATCGGAAATGTCATCCCTGCTATGGAAACCGACTGTATGGAAAGCTCAATCGCTTCAGAATATTACAGAAACTTTTCTGATCTATTACCACGCATAACAAAACAGTCTCTTGTTTCCTTGAATCAAAGCGTCTCTCACAGTCGCTGAATTCCTCACTCTTTACATGCGAAATTATCTTTAAAAAAAACATCAAAAACCTGAAAACATGGGAGTAGAGTCACTAGCCATGACTTATATTGGATGATCTATAAATATCACGATATGTGTGTGACATATCCGTGAATGCAACTTGTGAGAACTCGACCGAGTGCGATATCATTCGATTGGATGAGAGTTCTGTGCAGTTCTTTCAGATTTTCAGATTTTCCATTCATTTCGGGTTTTATTTCGATTTCCTTCTTTTCACTGCTTTCACAGATTCGTCTTTATACGAATAGGTACTCGTGGATAAAGATGTTGCGTAACCTGTAAATTAGAGTAAAAATTCACAGAAGTCAGTTCAAAATGAAACATATTTTTCCAAACTTTATACCAGAAGAACGCATCATTACGATCATTGCAGCAGACAATGAATTAGATAGGTTCATTCCGGCACGAAGTCAGCTAATTAAAGATCGCTCCGTGGAAAACGCCACTTTGCGCAGTGCTCTAAATCAAAAAATAAGAGGGTGCGGGTCTGGGTATTCTGTGGGGGTAAAGAAATTTCTCTCGGAAAACACACCGATACTGTAAGACGCAAAGCATAGTCTACCTCTGGATTCTTCTGGGAGTTGTGTAGCGCCTTCCCTCATTGACTTCTGAGGAATGACATAACGTGGTCTCTCTATGAAGGGGTCAGGTTAGGTTTACTTTCTTTTTGTGCAGTGACCAGTCTGGAATTGTTGATCAACCATAGAATACCCAAGACCCGAAGGTGCTAATACTTCTTTATTTTCAGTTGAAAATGAAAATGAAATTTAGAGTAGACACCGTTTGTCGTGCGATTGTTCTGTTCTTCAGTTGAAATCTCGAACATATACCTAGACAATTTTTTTTCATGACATTGCCTGTCAGACCTTGATATGCGTGCGAAACACAAATTTGTGCGTGTGACCTTGATATGCGTGTGACCTTGATTTGTGACCTTGATTTGTGACCTTGATTTGTGTGACCTTGATTTGTGTGACCTTGATTTGTGCGTGTGACCTTGATATGCGTGTGAAACACAAATTTGTGCAAACAGTATCTTGTTCAAAACCCTTTTGGTGGCGAGCAGGACGAAAATTATTCAGTTAAAATCACCTGAAATTACCTTATGGACTGCGTAAATTTGGGTAAACGTTCGTAGCCATAGCGTTTGCTCGAGAGTGGCATGTACCGAACCCGTAAGTTGCCCAACAATAAAACTTCGAAAATTCGTGGGAATACTTCTAAATGTCTTTGGCAATATTTTGAAGTTTTGCTCAATTGAATCACATGAAATGTTTTACAGCTTACCACAGAAGACAGTAGAAAGGATCATTCTACAGGAACATGCAAAAGTAAGCGAACAAGGCCGATGGTTTGTGCTGAAAAATTGGCCGCTTATGAAAATATCTTTTATGGACCGGCGTTCACTTTTGCCTGAATGTTGGAAAGCAAAACTCCCGCCTTCAACAAGATACAGCAAGTTGGCGCCGCCACAGCAGGTACAAGAGGTCCGTTCGAGTGACCGAGCAGACTCCGTGCGGAGGAGGGGTTGATTTGGTAATAAAACTTAGGAAAACCTCACTTCCCATATTTCCGACGCATTCGATGTTTCCGATGCATCCTTCAGATGCATCCGACGCATCTTATCGCAAAAATGCAGAAAACCCCAAAGGCTGGTCAAGACTAAAAAAATACATTTTCAACCGTCAATTTTTTGTCAAAAGATTTTGGACAAATTTATTTTTTAGTCGGATCGGAACAATGTCCAATTTATTGGAGCTCTAACAATCTCGGTGTTTTCGAACAAGCCCCATGCAGTATACAGTGGCGGCTCCAGTGAACGTTCTTCCGGATAAACATAATTGCGGTTATAGATGTTATTCCAGAAAAACGCTATTCCTACGTGAATTGTTGTTCCGAATTGTTGGACAATTCATTCCGATTTGTCCGAGCAGACCTAAAATAATTGGATCACCACAGTCGGGTTGTTTCAGGTACAGCTCTGCCCAATATATGCCTAAATTGCATGCTGTTTTTTATGGCAAGTGTGAGAAAGTCAGAGCTTAAAATAAAATCACGGATTCGAAATATCGAACAGATTGTTCCTGGCTCTGTTCCCAGGAACTTAACATGTTTTAAATGGGACAAAATGGGGGCTCGTTAGGAAAAAGGCTTCATTGTGTTGCAAGGTAGCAAGACAGGATACAATAAAATGTCATTTTCGTCGAGGCTCAAATCTCATTTGTAGATGCTTCTGTTATAGCTTGCAGAAGCTGGCAAATGCGTATAAACATCATGCTTAAGTGACACGCCGACGCACTTCAGCAGAAATGGCCTCGTACATCACTGACTGCACGCAGCTCCGAACGCTTTAACTCCGCCAAAAGACACTGGTTTTGACACTGGTTTTGTAAACCTCTCTTTAAAAACATCATCAAAGGAAGAAGTCCAGGTCCATTTGAAACACACATAGAGCCAAGGTCACTGTTCATTTTTGGACGGAGGGAATTGAGAATGAGGTCGCAGGGTCCAGGAAAACTCCCAACTGCTCTGTGCTCTCCGTTGCATCAAAACGCGAAGTATCTTGTGAGTCGCCTGAGGAGAAAGGCCATAACTTTACTCATTGGATAAGAAAAAGGCGTATACGAGTATGCAGGCGATCTGAAAAATAATGTTTTTTTTTATCAGCGAACGAAAACGGCAAACTAATGAATTTCTGCGCACAAAAGAATGGGTCCCGTGTTCGCTAACTTTCGCCTGATTCTACAGAAGATGGAAAATGATTTGGTGCGGAATCAATCGAGTTTTCATTTCGAACTCATTTTTTTTAAATCGTCCAAAGATAAATCCGTGAATTTCGATCATGCCGACACTGGAATAAGTGACTCTCTGCTCTGGGACAATTATTTTTATCTCTTTTCAATCAGGACTGACAAACTTGACTGACAAAGAGGACTGGCAAATAAGCTTAGCTCGGCTGGTCACTGAAACCAACCATTCCAAAAAACGAACGCAAGTGACGTTGAATGATAGCCGTAGGTACCTATACCTACTTTCTCCTTTGATTAAAAATGAAAGAAAATCGAAATGTTCATATCTATTGACACATCTTTTAGTTCCCGGTGTTCTTATTTCGACAGGTGTCCAAGTGTCATTGCCACAAGTCAGCTACGTCAAAGCCATCGACGTCTGGATGGGAACTTGCACAGGTTCGCTCTTATTTAAGAACACGTATTCTTCCGTTTTTCTATCAATTATTCTACTTCATAGTTTTCTTGTCTGATCAACCCTTTTGTCACTATAATGCCCCTCACCCTTCGCTTCTCCCTTTCCTTTCTTTCATTTCCCCGCCTTTTTCAATTCTTTCGTCTCCTTTCCCGCGTATTCGTATACGAGTCACTTCCATTTTCCCTCGCTTATCATTTTTCTCAAATCCCTTCCCGCTGCTAACATTTATCACTTCACCTCATCGGAGCACAATCGTGCAATTTTTTCATCACCCTCCTGATCCGGAAAAAGATTAGTACCTACTCTTCTCTGCACCCTTCACAGCCAGAAATGCACTAAAAAAGTTGCTTGGGAAAGCGCTTGGGAACTTGAGGAATTCAGTCAAGTTTGGGGACTCTCCAAGGATATGGTGGACCCTCCCACCATGATGGAGAACCCAACCGTAAACTTGGTTGAATCAAATATATAAAGTTTCGACGCAATTAAATACCCATCGAAAGGGGGCCCCATGTGTTTTCCCCATAAAAGAGTCACCTTCGTCATAAGAGCAGAAATAATAAAAGTGCCACACTCCAACAAGTGCGAAAAATGTGAAACTTTTTATGACTGCGGAGTTGAGTTTTGTTGCCCCTTTTGACAAGATGCGTGAAACGTGAGCGATTAATGATTTTAGCAGTCCTCACGTGTCACGATGTTCCTCATTCAATAAATAAAAACGTTTTCAATTGCAACAGCGAACTAGTTTTCAGCTGGAAATAAATTAGTATAAGTTTCAAAAAGACTAATTAATTTTCTCTCGCTTTCAATGAAATTTCCGTCATCTTTCTCCGTGTTTCTGGGACTGTAAAATTGAATAATTTCTCATTTTGTCAGCTCAATCTTTCTTGAAAATGGCTCACTTTGTGCCGTTTTCATCAAGATAAAACAACAAGCATGAAAAAGAATTTGGAACGGAAGTCAGTTGAGAAAAGTTCTTCACGGCTTTGTAAACTTCAGAGCATCTGCGCCAAATGGCATCCGCCCAGACTTTGAATTATTAAGCTTTTGATTTCAATTTTTGCTTCATAAATTTCGGCGGAAATTTCTAACATCGACTTATTACTCGGCTCGCGGCATTTGTTAGGGTTTGCAAACATTTTGATTTATTTCGTGTTTCTTCTTGCAAATTTTCGTCTTATTCGCACAGTTCAATGCGCTATTTTTACACTTCATTTTTTCATTTGATAATACAACAATCAAACCTTGCTCCCGAAGTATTGCATTTCATTCATTCAGTCGACATTTCACTGAATAGGTATGTTCACAAAACTTCAAGACCAACACTACGCGTGAACTCGTTTGATCTGAGTTGTGCTTTTCTTGAAGTGCGGTACGAATATAAGTAAAGCGCTCTGATACAGCGTCGTTCAGATCGAACGCATGATACAACAAAAGATTGCGCTTGTTTGACTGCGACCTGTGTAAATGTGGAATTGAAGAAATGAGATACACGCTCTTCGTTACAGTATAGCGCACCATCTCGACTAACCAACCAAGCAATATTCGAGGAGTCCGTGAGCAATGCACACAGAACGGTATCAGCGAGTCCAGATGACCTTCAAAGAACACATGAATCACTTTCGCGATGTGTTCGGAATTGCAATCAGGGAAACGAAACTCGCCCGGTGGCCATTGGGAATCGTCATTTGCACAGGTTCAGGAACACCCTGCAGCCGGAGCACAACACCTGAACTGGATTGCTAATCGGCACGGGTCAAGAGAGTTCACGCGTAGTGTTGGTCTTGAACCTTTCAGTATACCTCTTAAAACCCGAGAGGAACCTTTGTTCAATAAAGACTTGCCTGTTGTGACGAAGAAAAACAAAACAAAATCGAATGGAGGACCAACATAGCGAGATGACACCCCCACAGCTGAAATCATATGACCAATTCCCTGAAAGCCCGGTTCTTGCGGACAGCAGAAAATGAAGAGACTTCTGATCGTCTGTGTCCGAGAACCGCGGGCTTTCTGTTGGGCCAACATCTCACATGAAATCATCTCCGAGCCTTTTATTTAGCCAAAAGAGTTACAAGTTTCTAACCATGCACTCAGCGGCAACAATTGATATCTCAAAAAAAAAATAAGATTCGACTGAACGAATTTCCGCTGCAAGTTTAAATGAGGTTGATTTTTCACCAGGCAGAATGCGAAAATTGAATATAAACGAGAAAACTGACTCGTTTTGCCTCGGCGAAAATTAATTCAGAGGAATGGGCTATGCGTAATAAGGTGTATTCTATCACAAGAGAGGTCATTTAATGAAGTTACTATGACAAGCTGTCTCTTACATTCGAGGATACTCCAGTTTGTGGTGCAAGACAAACTCGCTATTGTGCCTCACTGCCTCAGTGAGGTTTGGCTCCGACAAAAGGAGGTCAAAAGGACAAATGTCAGTTGGAGTGCAGTCTTCGAAAACGGACACGAAAAGTACAGTTGGGAATCACGTCTTATCGCACCGACAGAAACAACTCGAAAGAGAATTTGCACTGTATGCATCTTCCTTGCTTGGGGTGCCCATTAATAATTTTTAGATGAAAAAATTACTAACTTAATTAGGCAGCGTCGTGAAGTGAAACACGAGCTGCGTGCGAATTCTGGAGGCTATGAAGCTGAGGCTGCGATTGCCAGGGTACATGCTCGTTGTAAAATTGTTTCGCTGTTTATTTTCCCCTCTTTCTTTCTTTCTTTTTTTCTTAAACCAAAAACTGCAAAACTCGTGTTCTGCAAACCATAGCAAGGGCTGCTAACTTTTCAATTTCCCCACAGGATTGTTGACTGTTGTGCGGGGATTCTTCTTTTGAAAATTGTTTTTGAATCAAAAGAGTGGGTGCCTACTTCAAGGGTTGCTTCGACACGTGGGCAAAAGAACGCAGCTAGTAAGGCACTGTAAAATAAGGTGGAGCGAATCAACCGTGAAACCTTTAACTTTTTATAAAGTTCATGACGACATCAGGATGATTTTGTTTTGGTAGGTTTCAAAACTTTTTGAAATTCTAGACTGGGTTTTGAAGCACAGCAGTACAAACGAGTACAAACAACACACAATAACTGCGTGTCCTTCTGCTGCAACCTTGACCCACCTTTCGTCTGCGTCAAATGCAAAAAAAAACCGTTTGAAAATTGTTCATTCTGAAAAATCCCGTTGTTCGTTTTGAATTTTTTTGTTTTTATTTTTTATTTTTTTAACGAAATTCTTTTTTGTCAATTTTTTTCAAACAGCAAACTTTTGCTGCGCTGCTATGTTATTGGATATGTTCTTTGTGAAACACAAATTTTCAATTTGTGGTGATTGCTCTGAACGCATCTGATTGGTCGAAATTCTGGGGCGACTTGTTTGGAATATGGAAATCCGTGCACGAGAGGTGTACGAGTAAAGGTGCAGTTCCATTATGTCATTTTTCATGTCATTTTTGACGCATCTTTGTCATTAAATGACTGGCTGCCTCATAAGTTTACAGGCCCAGTGCATTATCCTTGAACAGAGCTATGTCGTGCGCAAACGTTTATTAAGTTGCGGTTCCATTATGTCACTTTTGAAGTGTTATTTGTGACGAGTCATCAGATGAATTCACGGGTCGGGGGACTGGGACAGAACGGGCTGAGGCAGAATGGAACTGAGGCAGAATTTTTTGTCGGCTTCTGTCCACTTCTGCCCCAGTCCCATTCTGCCTCTGTCCCATACTTCCTCAGTCCCATTCTGCCTCTGTCCCATTCTGCCTCTGTCCCATTCTGCCTCTGTCCCATCTGTCCCATTCCGCCTCAGTCCCATTCCGCCTCAGTCCCATTCTGCCTCAGTCCCATTCTGCCTCTGTCCCATTCTGCCTCAGTCCCATTGTACCTCTGTCCCATTCTGCCTCCGTCCCATTCTGCCTCTGTCCCATTCTGCCTCTGTCCCATTCTGCCTCAGTCCCATTGTACCTCTCCCATTCTGCCTCTGTCCCATTCTGCCTCTGTCCCATTCTGCCTCTGTCCCATTCTGCCTCTGTCCCATTCTGCCTCTGTCCCATTCCGCCTCAGTCCCATTCCGCCTCAGTCCCATTCTGCCTCAGTCCCATTCTGCTTCAGTCCAATTCTGCCTCAGTCCCATTCTGCTTCAGTCCCATTCTGCCTCAGTCCATTCTGTCGCCGGTCCCGAATTCATAAATTACATGATGGAACCGCGTTATGACGCCTTTTGGTCAAAAAGTGACGCGATGACAAGGTCTTGTCATCGCGTCACTTTTTGACAAAAAGGCGTCATAACGCGGTTCCATCATGTAAATTATAAATTCAACTGATGACTTTTCACAAATAACACGTCAAAATTGACATAATGGAACCGCAACTTAATTAGGCGTTTGCGCACGACATACCGTTGTTCCAAGGATAATGCACTGGGCCTGCAAACTTATGAGGCAGCCAGTCATAAAATGACAAAGATGCGTCAAAAATGACGTCAAAAATGACATAATGGAACCGCACCTTAAAATGCCAACGCATGAGTCGGTTTGTTTTGCATATGAAGCGCGAGTGAGACACTTTTGCATGAGCGAATCGCAATTTTCTATTCACTGGCATTGATTTAAAAATCAAGCCTTTTTTCTAAGTATATGGAAGAGTGTGATTTTTATACAAACATGTTTTTTGTTATCATTATTATTTTATTATTATAATTATTTGTTGTTTTTATTTTTTACAAACAATTTTTATACGAATACAAACATATTCACCCCCAGAGATGAAAAGCTGGTCTTTGGGCCTCCAAGCTCCAACTATGCAAACAGAAATCTGGCTGATGGCAAAAATCATGAACGATAAAAAGTGGTACCACACAACAGGTGCGTAAACGGTAAAACGATTCCAATTATTTCATGACTCGAATCATAGCATTTTTGCTGCAATACGAATGGACTATATAGGCAGCAATAAGAAAAAATGAAACACTTTTTCTCGGCTTTTTAAAGAATATTTTAGGAAAAGGAACCGTTACAGGTCTAAATAATTGTTTTTTTTTTGCGAAACAAGATTTTTGTGTAACCAGAATAATGTTGATTTAAAATGAGAATTCGCGGAAATCAGAAGAAAATACACCCGAGATAAAAAAAAGTCTATCATGTATCATGTAAAAAAAGTCTGTCTCGCATGTATCAAAAGCGTCTTTACATTGGCAAATGATTAAAGACGTTGTCAATGGGCAATCTTCATGATGGAATCAAAGCTGGAATTGATGTATCATTCACGCATTGTCCATGGATGGGGTTTTCTGGATTTTGCATCAGGCTTTTTTGCGCAAAAAATTAAATACTCTTGAGGAGCGTGTATTTTGCCCATTCACAGCGCGAACCGGATCGCCAACGTATGAAAATCTTTTGGATGTATTCCCACCCAGGAAAAAAAAATCAAGGATCGTTCAGAGACCACTTTGTGAAATTTCCTGTTTTTTTTTTATTTCTTACTCATGATCGCAGGTCATATTATATTACGATAACAACTGCAGTAGAGTATATACGTATAGACCACAAATGGTCATATGGTAACCAAATATGGATAGCCAGTCCTCTATTTACCTGCTGCGTGATTCAGGCTTTCCTTGGCCTTTTTTCAGTTGCATGGATGCGGCGAAGTAAGGCAACCAAATTGTGCTTGAGAAATCGCACGAATTCACAGCGTAAAAACATGAACCATCAGGGAAAAAGCGACGCGTGTAGACAGTCCCTAATTTCTGTCGTTCGGCCGCAAGTCTTCTGGGAAAAATCGTGTTTTCTTTTCATTTTTTTCGTAATTTCCTCAAATCGCAGGAAACATGAAACAAAGCAACGTGGGAGAGGAGCGCATTTTCCTTTCAAGCAAAAAACCTTAATTACTGGATAATTAAATTTCATTTTCTGCTTGCGGATCTTTTTTCATTTTCAATTAAATTTTAATGTAAATTTTAATGTAAATATTAATGCTGCAATCAAATAGGCCATGCACCAGGGATTTGCTATGTGGGTTATAATTTAGATCCCACACAGGCCCTACAAGAGGGGGAGAGGGATGTCAACTGTCCCCGGTCACAGTCGGAAGGGGGCCCGAACCATGTAAGACTCATCCGAAACTCACCTGAAACCCTTCCACGGCTACTCCGAGATGTGCAGACATCGGCTCGTTAGCTATCCTGACCTTGTTTCGTGAATAGGGCCCAGCAAGGGCTTTCTCTCTGATCCTCACACTGATCTGTCACTTTCACTCGCTCAGATCCAGCAATGCGAGTAAATAATTGCCTCACCAAAAAGTGGAATGTTCAATACCAATGATGGGGTCAACGCTATAACTCCGATTTTGAGATACATTTTTCCCATTGAAGTTCCCCATTGAAGTGGGAAGTTCCCATTGAAGCGTTCCCCGTGTTTTCATCTTTTCATTGAGAGAAAAGAGAAGTGTGTCGCAGGAAAACAGTGGATAGACTGTAATCGGACTTATTCTTTATCACTGAAAGAAACTCATCCAAATGTGGAACTGAAGAGCTTTTCCAAGAAAACCGTGAAAACCGCGAAAACCTGAATTTTGCATGCCTTTGCAGCCCATGCATCTCCCTGGTTGTAATAACCATACCTTATTTGAAGTTGTTGAAGCATTAAATCTTTCAGCGGATTACGTGAATGGTTCGGGTTTGCGGTGCAGTGTTTAGCCATGCACGAATTGCTTTTTGCTCCTTTCGTGCAAACAAGCCACAGAACACTTGCATATTCATATCCGTCAGCATCATGATCCATCAGATGTTCTCAGCGATTTTCATCAGCTTTAATATGTTTTTTTAAGGTGAAAAAGTTCGCAATGCAATGAAAAAAAAAAAAAAAGAAAAAAGAAAATATTCTCACTTCCATCGTGAGGCAACACCTCAACAAATCAATATCAAACATGGTGACATTATCAACTCAAAAACGCGACCAGCGACATTGATTATGAGATTCTCATGGGCGGCAACACGTATAGGAGCCGGGCTGTTGGTCCAAGCATTATTCTTTAAACTGTGAGTCGTTTTTTAGCAATTGAAATGGCTGCTTTGCGCAAATCGATTTTTCATGTGATTCTTTAGGCTCAGCACGATTTATAAAAACACCCGATGCGCTTTTCGAAGCCTTGATTTACTCGGTTTACTCAGGTTCACTCACGTGGCGGATACTTCGATTTTCGATCTTTGTATCATCACATCACCTACATGCACGTGATTGTTCATTGAGTCGATTCACTACGAACTACATGACTTGTCGTGGCTTCGAGCATGATTGTAGGGAAAAATAAAGTAAAAAAATCAATTCGTCCTTTCGTCCAATTCGTGGCTGGTCAGCTTGAAATTCATCGTGGAAAACTTTTACGACAACTGATAGGTACCTACAGGCACAGAAACAATAACGACTCCATAACAGAGTTAAATGAGCTTTCAGATTTTTGCAGATCTTCTTGGAAAATGTGGCAAACGCGATGATTGACATTTAGATCATCAAGCAACACGTCTGAGACCACGTCAATCCGTAGTGAACGACACCGAATGTCGTCTTCACGAACGGCTACCGGCGTCAGGTATCGGAAAAGTGTTCGTGTATCCGCTATACACTTCAGACAAACTTATTCTCCAGGCGAACCGATACACCGGGGAGGCGCAACCCTCAACAATTTCCCTCCTTGAATAAATCCAGCTGGCATCGAGATAAAACATCGGCATTCTTCTGAA
>JASGXE010010995.1:0-14534 GCA_030068105.1 Sinentomon sp. SZTP_YWyxl | reverse complement strand
TGTGCAACTGAGCGAATGAAGCCAGGGGCCGAAGCACAATTGGAAACGCAAACATAAACTTGGAAAAATGGATACAGTTTTCCGAAGAACAGACTTTCATTGTTTCTGAAAAAGCACCTCTCACCCCTCGAAATTTGAAGACGTACACCTGATAGTTAAAATAAGATAAAAACGCAGAAATGAATTCCTGGTGAAAGAAAAACCTAATTAAAACTCAACGGAATTTTAATCGTTCCGCTGCACTAAAAGCACCAAGCAGCTCCTTGGGGAATCACGTCCAACGAAAATCGTGCCACAAATCCATAAAATTACACCGCTATCCGTAAAAGAATCACAAGGAAATCGTTCAATAAATCGGCCTTCATCAAGGAAAATCAAAACCAGATCCAACCGGATTGCCATCTCGTATACGTGGTCCAGTATTTTTGTCAGAAAATGATTGGGTAAGACTGGGACTGCGCTGCTGGTTTCTGCCACTTGTTAAGTGACAAGCACACGATTGCCACGACATTCGATAGTGGAATCAAGATCTCCACGATTTTCGTGGCAACGAAACAAAAATGAGCGTCATTGCCACTGCGAAAGTGGCAAACTGAGTTCATCTGCCACTATTACGTGACAGACTGCATTGACCACTAGAGAAGTGACAGCAGTTGCCACTATTTTTCTTGCAGTGAACCAAATGAGGAAGAAAAAAATCGAAAGTGTTTTTTCTAAAATATATGCAATAGAATTGTTGAAACAAAACTTGTGAAACAGATGTCACAACATGTTGATAAAACACGACACTTTTTTCTTTGTGAAAAAAGGACGCAAGTACCTAAAGGAAAGTTTCGGAGGCAACACCATTTCTGCCATTTGCTTTACGTTAGTGGTTCCATTAATTTTCCCGATGCTGTACAGTCAGATAAACAATGATGTTTGGTTTACGGGAAGGTAGATTTCTGCTACAAATGGGTAATGGAACACAAGGAACAACCACAGGACCCACAAACCACGTGTTGATTTCTTATTAATCCATGGGTACATTATTGTTTCTGTGTCTGTACACAGCCTCCTCTCAGTTGTTTTTAGCAATGTGTATGTAGCCGCGGGATTTTTGCTCCAGGTCGCCAGTGTCTGTGCTGCAATGCGATCGAGTTTTTGCGTTATTTTCACGTCTGCAAAGGGGCAGAGCACAAATCAATTTTGTTCTGTTATTGAAACCACTTTTTAGGCAAACGTGATCCATCCACTGTTTTTTGTCAGGCCCGACCGACCATGGTAACAGCTGCAGATCCATATTCATTCCCTCTCTTTCTTTATATGTACATCCGAAAGAACACCACTGAATTTCTATCGTTTTCTTTCGATTTTCTCGTCTCTTTTTTCCCAAAAAGCATGTCCGACAGCCCATGTACAGGTCCGAGAGAATTTCTCTGAACGTCCGCAAAGCAAACCGGATGTGGATGCGCTACTTTGGGGATGTTTTTCCCGAGCCTTAATGGCGGTTATCAAGCAATAAGTAGGTTGACAATAGGCAACAGGCGGACACCAACCAGTGGGTTGGCAACAACTGTGATAGGCAGTTAGGGTAATATCTAAAGAAAAAAGGGAAGGAGAAACTTAAATCATGTCCCGGAAGTTGGTCACATCTAAATATAGCTGCTGATTGTGAATTTTACCCAGTTAACTTTAGAGAATCTCTGGAGAATCTTTAGAGAAACTTTGGAGAATCTTTAGAGAAATTTAGAGAAACGTTAGAGAATCTTTAGAGAAATTTAGAGAATCTTTGGAAAAATTTTAGAGAAATGTTTGAGAATATTTAAAGAATCTTTAGAGAACATCTGGAGAAACTTTAGAGAAATTTGGAGAATCTTTAGAGAAACGTTAGAGAATCTTAGAGAACCTTTAGAAAATCTTTAGAGAAACGTTAGAGAATCTTTAGAGAACCTTTAGAAAATCTTTAGAGAAACGTTAGAGAATCTTTAGAGAACCTTTAGAAAATCTTCAGAGAAACGTTAGAGAATCTTTAGAGAACCTTTAGAAAATCTTCAGAGAAACGTTAGAGAATCTTTAGAGAACCTTTAGAAAATCTTCAGAGAAACTTCAGAGAATCTTTAGAGAATATCTATAGAATCTTTCCGAGAAGCTCGGTTCCACTGGAGAACGCAGCTAAAATTTCATTTGTTGCTACGGCACATGTGCAGGCTCCTCCGAACATACTTCGAACGTGCGGGAAAATTCAATTTCAACAGGACTTGATGTTGTTTCGCACGTTACAAGAATGTCATGTGTTTTGCGGTGCACGTTTTCTTTGATTCCAAGTGGCGCCTGAGTTGGGAATGACCTCCAATGTTCGAAGATTTTTGGCGGAGTGCAGTGTAGATTTGCGGTGGAAACCGACATTTTTGCCTTAAAATCGAAGATTTTTGGCGGAGTGCAGTGTAGATTTGCTGTGGAAACCGAGGTCTTTGTCTTAAAATCGAAGATTTTTGGCGGAGTGCAGTGTAGATTTGCGGTGGAAACCGAGGTCTTTGCCTTAAAATCGAAGATTTTTGGCGGAGTGCAGTGTAGATTTGCGGTGGAAACCGAGGTCTTTGCCTTAAAACGAGATCGACAAAGTCATGGGAATGACCAACAATGTTCGAAGATTTTTCGCCGGCGTGTAGCTATGCGGATTGAAACGAGGTTTTTGCCTCAAAACGTGATCGAAGAAAGTAATTTTTTTGCACTGTATGTCCGCGGTATTTTTCAGATTGCCTTCCGTCTGACCTCGTTATCAGCACGCGTTGTCTGCAGAATAGGCGAATATATGTATTTTTGAATTGTTTAGCAAATATTTGTATGGCTTCCATGCCCCGACTGCAAGTTAATAAACATGCCGCGGGAACGTCCTTTTTATGATGCTTTGCGAGAAATTCGGATTTTTCAAGGATGGCACTGAGGGTCTGTTGGAAATCGAAAAATGCGAAGGGTTTCGAACTTCAATCGTGTGTACAGGATCCGCAAAAATCCTACAAACATGGTAGAAATTCTGGATGTCAATACAGGTGCTGTCCCATTTCAACTAAGCTCGGAGCAGATCCACACGTTACACGAACGTCGAACAAAGGCGATGCATGTCATCATAAATCAAAATCGCGCAAATGATTCTTGATAATTTTGTGTTCAATGCCTTCAAGATTCATTTGGGTTCTTGCAAGAACCACGATTCATTTTGGGCATGAAATAAATCGTGATTAATTTGAGCATGAAATAAATCATGATCCACTTCACTTGAATGAAATCATGACTTGTTTTCACCGCCAATGCCGCAAATCATAATTTGTGTGCTTGAATGAAATAAATGATGATTCATTGGGCCTGAAATAAATCGAGATTTATATATTTGATACACCACAACAAAATTATTGCTGCACATTTTACCCCTGCCAATTTCAAGAATCTCACCACACACCAAAAACGGGACTTCTACAAAACCCCAAAATTTGGTGAATTTTTGCCCCTATCGAAGTTGAGAATCTGGCCACACACATCACAAAAACGTGAAATTGCAGCTTCTGAAAAATCCAAAAATCGGGCTATTTTTACGCCTGCCAATTTCAAGAATCTCGCTACACACATCACACCAAAAACGTGAAATTGCAGCTTCTGAAAAATCCAAAAATCGGGCGAATTTTTACGCCTGCCAATTTCAAGAATCTCGCTACACACATCACACCAAAAACGTGAAATTGCAGCTTCTGAAAAATCAAGAAACCGGTGAAATTTTTGCGTTTGCTGTGCCGAAATTTGAGGGATGCTTGTTGATGATGCGTGTGTCCATGGGAAGATCTCGTGCTCCCCCCACTTGGAATATGCCCGCAAGGTTTGGCATCCTTTTCCGATCTCCTACATCACCATCCTGGAGTGAATCCAAAGGCGAGCTGCACACTTGTTGCTGCGGATTGCAATTTTGCCTTTGTGGGTTAAATTTTCAGTCTACAGCCTGAGTTACGGGAGCAGCCAATTTTGATCTGCTGGCCCAACGAACGGGCAGTCATCAAGCACTTGTTCACAGAATTTGAGCGGCTCATGCCTTCGAATGCACTGGAACGACCTCATTCCCCATTACATCTCACCCTCGCAGGTTCAACTCAATAGAGCCAATTCAACAGACGGATGCATCTTTCAACGCAGCAACAGAAAGGGAATAATCGTTGTGCATATAGAAATGAAATTTTCACGACACAAGTCTATCCGTTGAATTGGCTATTGAGTTGAACCTTGGGGTAGTTGCAATGGGGAACACGGCCGTGATTGTCTTTGCCGTCCAACCACTTTTGATGTGTATCTTCCATATATTTCAGGCCGTCCATTAGTCTACGTCCACAACCATACCATCCTGGCAGTTGTGGGTTTTTCAATTTCTATGACGGTCGAGTATTGTTCCGATCCGGCTGCCACTCGACTCTTTTGGATTGTCGATCAGGTCGAGCCATTCCTACTTCGTCCAGAATCTAGCCACAAGAGATTCATTGCCCACGCTCTAACGGTGAGTTGTAAGTTGTAGTTGTGTTTAAAGCCTGGATACCCCGCTCGGAATTCATCATGTTCGCTGGTGGCAGGCGCAATGTTTTAAAGGGCATAGCTATCAGTTGGTTGCATCGGGCCAACAATTGTGGAAACTTTCATTTCTATTCCACATCAATCTTCATAATTTTCTCTGCAGGAGATTGAACATTGCAACTTCTGCTTGACAAGAGCTCGGGTAGGGTGGCGTCTATTACTGGGTGATCGAAGAAAAATGCAGCATTTTTTGTGTCTAATTTCCGAATTTGAGGGCTCCGGGAAGCCAGTTTACAAACCCTGCCGCGGCTTTAGATGGCAGGCCGGGGCCCCATCAAGCAACAGGATTAGGTCAGGTTCAGATAGCTTTTGGTAAGAAAATTATTCTTCTTGCGAAAACAGGGCCTCAATCGAGCATTCTTGCACAAAACGATATCTGCCATCTAAGGTCGCGACAGGGTGTGTAAACTGGTCTCCGGGACATCCCCAAGCAGGTGCTGTGCAAAACGTGAAAGGTCTAAACTCGCGTTCATGCAACAACACGTGAAATTTCTCCAAATACCAATCCTGTTCATTTTTTGGGTTTCCTGAAAAATCAGCGATTATCTGGAGTGTTATTATCTTTCGGTTTTTTATCTTTCTGTTATTTTTGCAGCCGTCAGATTCGCCAAATTGCAAACTGTCGTCGCTTACGATTGTCAACGTCACAGTTGACGACGCCGGGGAGTGGACACTCGTCGCCAAAAACAGCCTCGGAATCGGGGAGGGCACGATTTCAGTGAACGTGACCCACCACGCCTCATTCGCCACGTCATCGGGGTCATCGCCGATGATGACCCCAGCGTCAGCTTACACGAGGTCAATGACCTTCACCACTGCCAACAGTGTAACCGATTCCGTCTTGTTTAGATCGTTACTGTCAATGACTTTTGCGCGGCTTTTTTCTGCCACAGCATCATTCGTCCTTGCCGCTACTGCAGCCGAACAGCAGCCGTATAGTATGTCCAATTCTGTTTGGCTGTCCAGCGTTGCGTCTCTTTGTTTTTGGACCTTGTTTGCGACAAACGCTCTCTGGTTGTTCCTGATGATGTGTTTTTTGTCTGTGGTTTCATTTGCGCTCACGAACAAATGCCGATGTAGCTAATAGAATGTGTGTTGCCTTCCTCCCACTAATACTAATCATCCCTCCATTTCCCTACCTTGCATCCACTTCTCATCCCTCTATTACGTTACTCCCTCACGCTCTTCACCCCTCACCCCTCATCCAATCCCCCCTATACGTCACTCCCATCTTTAGCGTCCTGATACCCATATCCTCGCCCATTCCAACTGAGCAACTTCAACCTCTCTTGTCCATTTTCCCGTCCCCTCCTTCTAACCCTTTATCGAATACCCCTCAAGACACTCATCTCCTCCATCCCTTCTTACCACTTCGGACGCTAGACCATCTTCCTATTTTTTAAGCAACCCTTCGTTCCCCCACATGTTATGCTAATACATCTAACCCTTCGTGTCTTCTGTCCCACCCAATCGTCCATTGGGAGTTGCAACTCTCAACCACTCGTTCTCGACCCATCAATCAACCTTCAACCTCATGTTCCTTCAAGCCGTTGAGTTGCTCCAACCCCTCCTGCGTTTGCACAACCATTCGACTCCCACCCCTCGTGCTTCATCCAACCCTTCTTCGCTTTACTCCACCATGTTTTACCGGATCCCTCGCCTGTTTACGCATTTCAGTACATCACCCATCAGTGACCATTACCATTACCACCAACCTTCCTTTGCACCCTCCAAAACCTTTTGTGGTCTCATCACCTCACCTCCACCAATTCGTCACCCAACACTCAAGCTACTCTAAATCCTTCGTACTTTGCCCCAGTGGCGAATTATCAATGAAGCGCATGAGGCACGTGCCTCAGGGCGCGAGCGCCGGAGGGGCGCGAGCCACCAGGCGTTTTTTTCCAACCGTTTTTTTACGTTTTTATCCTGCCACTATGGGGCTCGCTTTTTTGTGTTGATGGATTTTTCCCCTGGGGCCAGGTGCCGGGCCCCCTCCCAGTATGGGGCACATTTAAGTGTGGTCCCGTCTGGAAGGTCCCGTTTCCTCCATCCAACTGTTTGATTTTATGTTCCACCCACAAACATAGCAGACAATTCCTGCTGTCCCAAATTGCCTCCCGATGCGCATCTTGCCCCAGCAACGCGGTTTTCTCCAAATTCGATTTGACAGGTCGAATGGTCGCCTCGGCGCCTCCCCCAATTAAATCGGAACTTAGGACAACCATGACACAAGAACTTGTGTCAGCTTTGTCCCTAATTTCAATTGAAAGCGATTTTTTGGAAAAGTTGTGTTTTCAAAAAATAAAGCAGGATTTTGCAGGACGGTTTCAAAAGGGCATCCAGAAATATGCCCTTTTGAAAATGTATAGTTAGATCTCATGTGTAAAACCATTTCTCGTCATAACCTGGGCTGAATAATCAGTATAACCTTTCCAGAATAATCAGAATTCTTTGTTTAACATTATTTCATTTTTGTGATTTTGATCTTGTGCTTGTTGGAATTTTTTTTAAATTGTGAACATTCACTGTTGAGCATTTGCGCTCTGACCACCGGCGAGGGGCCCACTCGCTGGTTCTCGGCGCGTCTGAAACAATTCAACTGTTCAAAAATTGAAAATTTGTGAATTTGAGGGCATTCTGAGTGCCATTATCAGGTCTATTTTTCAAAAATTTTCTCCCTTCGGGGAGGGGGAGACCCCCTCCCCGAACCCCTCTCCCCCGGCTGCCTCGCAGCCGAGCTGCGCCTGCGGCGCAGTTTGGCGCAGTGTTGTCACTCGGGGCGCAAATAAATCCGTGCCTCAGGGCGCCAAACACCTTAATCCGCCACTGCTTTGCCCCCAAGTTACGTCCAACCCTCTATCCCTCAAGTAACAACAACCCCATTAACCCTTCGCCCACAGGCTCTGAGCTCCGCTCATCCTTTACATTTCATCCCTCAAGTTGATCCCAGCCTTCTGCCTCTCATCTTCTCGTCACTCACCCCATCCGACAGTCGATCCTCGTCACCCCAAACCTCAAAGCCCTTGTTCAGCACTGCATCTGTCCTCTTAACCCCCCTCATGCTACCCTGATGTGCCCTGTGTCGTGTATCCTTCTTGTTTCTGTTCGGGGGGTCTAATTATGCAATTGGAGTATTTTTCGAAACACATATTTGTTGAATAGAGGATCATGAGTATTCGATAGTATTTGTTATTGTTTCGACACCACAAATAGGCAACAGTTAAATGGGATACATGCATGAGAACATTGATTCCGCCGCATGGGCAGACGACAAGCAATAGGAGGCAGTTAGGGAACCAACTTCTGGGACGCCAGTTTACAAACCCTGCCACGACTTTAGATGGCAGGCCGGGGCCCCAAGCGAGCATTATTTTTTCCCAGAGGGGACAAGGTTAGATCAGGTTCAGATAGCTTTAGGTAAGAAAAAAATATTTTTTTCTTGCGAGAGAAGACCCCAATCGATCATTCTTGCAAAACGCTCTCTGCCATCTAAAGTCGCGGCAGGGTTTGTAAAAACGCTTTCGGGACGTTGGTTTCTTTACGTTTTGCCTGTGTCTTTTTTTCATTAAAGCTAGTCACCCCTACCCTCACTGCCGATTGCTTGTTGCCAACCTACTTACTGGTTGGTGCCCGCTAATGACTTTGAATTGTCAAGCTAACTGTTGATAGCCGTGTATCTCAGACCCGGAAAACGTTCCCCGCGAATTCTGTTGGAAAAATGGCACGAATTAGATTCCTTGATAACATTTTGCCACCAATTTGGTGACATTTTTGCTAAAATTTCACAACCATCTGAGCAGAAATTTGGTGACATTTTGGTGACATTTTTGGTAAAAAATCACAATCATCTTAGCAGATACCTACATTTGGTCTATCCAACTTCCGGGACGTGATTTACGTTTTGCCTTTCATTTTTTCTAAATCAAAGCAACCCCCTGCCCTCAATGCCTATTGTTTGCTGTCAACATACTGCTCGCGATCCGCCTGTTGTAAGGTCAAGAAAACGTCACCGAAGTTCGCGTATCCACAAGTAGCTGCTGAAAGAAAAGTTGAACCTAAATTTTATGGTCCTTCTATGACCTCTGACCGCTGTCATTTCACAGTGTATGTTCAACGATTTTTGGAGGATCACGTATTTCAGATTAGCAGCTGATGCGGCAGCTGTTTAGAAGAAGGAATGTTGATAAAAAAAATGTTGTGTAAAATAACCTCGAATAAAAGATGTTTTTGATTTTTGGAGCAAGAATAACCCCTGTTTCTTTTTTCCAAACTTTTTTCGTCAGAAAGAAAGGTTATGAAACCCAAGAATGGTTTTGGATGACCTGACCAATGGGTGCCGTGATGGGCATCTATCTTCGAGAGGGTCAAGAAGTCCAGAAAGTCATTTGATACTTGATCAACTTGCCATGCATCGCATCAAGAAAGGTTCCACACCACAGCTCCCTTAACGGTAGGCCTCCCTGACTCCTTGACGGCTGGCCAAAGAAGTCATCGGACGAAGAGACATTTTATTCTTACCCTTTTGTTCAAGGTAACACAGGATGTACAGTAGCGAGAAAATTACTTGTGCCAAAAAGTACATGAAGTTTTTTCTATCTTACATAGAAAACTGTGAGAATCGTGATGATTTTAAAATCATAAGATGTTTTCCTGTTGCGTGGAAATATGTGTCAAATCAATGTGGGGAAACCAATCTTGTTGGGTTTGACGTTTCCCCACAAACACAAGAAAAGTGACACCACATGTGGTAACATTAATTTTCTCGCTACTGTACAGTCACACAAACAATAATGACTCCCTAACAATTACAATTTCCCGAAAGGCCGAAACCTGATGCCGGTAGCCGTCCGTGAAGGCATAATTCGGCGTCGTTCAGAACGGATTGATGTGGTCTGAGGCGCCTTGTTTGATGATCTATGTACCTAAATATCAATCATTGCCTCAGAACCTTTAGAAGGTAATTCTTCCTTTTTGGCCGGACGTCAAAGTTGAGCCTGTTTCGACCGGGAGCACCAGGATCCATGATGTTGTTCTAGACCCGCGGTGTCTATATCAGTCCCCAGGACCGCTTCTTCAGGGTCTCTTCTGGGGAGACAGGCTGAAACGGCTCTTCGGACCTCCACCCTCGGAAGTTGCTGGTGACCTCAGCTGGGTTATATCCCCAGGTGCACCTAATGAACCAGTTCGCGAAGTCAAAAGGAGTTGGAAACATCATGTCTGGCTGCAAGATGTACCAGTCAATCATTGCATTTGCCAACTTTTCTAAAGAACCTCTTAAAAAATCAGACACAGCCCATTTTACTCTGTCAATGAGTCATTATAGTTTCTGTGAATGCAATGACGCTGGACGTCGTCCAACATCAAAAAGTGCACAAGGGGCGTTCAATATGTTCCTGACTTTTTTGTTATTTTTATTTCACGGGAATTTTTCTCTCATCGCCAAGAAGTCAGAATGATTTTTAGAACAATCGCATGCGGATAATAAATTTTAACGCAATTTTAAAAAGTCACCAGCAGAGGTGAGGTCCATTTAAAATTGAACAAATTCATCAACTAAAGGGCCTCTTCACCAAAACACAAGACCTGAAAACCCCGCGGGCACGTGGCGCTAAATGGTACCCATCGACCGCATCCGGTTAGCATAAACCCCATTTTTTGTGCAGAATATTGACCAATTTTGTCCTGGGTCAATGAATCCTGTGTTCCAATGAAATACTGGACACTATTCCAAAGTGCTTTGCGATGTGCATTTTTGACAGCCCTCGCATATAAATTTTTAAATAGATATGAAATTATTAATCACCGCATCGATTGATCGGAAATCACAAAACCAGCAACATATTGAACGCCCCTAGTAGAGATGCACTCACGAATAGACCAAACAAAGCCAGTTAATTGACATCGATAAGGCTTTTGACACTGTCTCTCTCAGCCAAAAATGGCTTGGATTATCGCTGGTTGTTGACATCAAGTTCGTCAACTTCTTCTGCAACCAGGTTTCACTGCAGCACCGTCTATCAAACTCAACCATAAACAAACAGTCGAGTCATTCCGCTGCTGTGACGCAGCAGGGTTCACGAGTTGTCGTTCGTTGACCACGCAGAACGCAATGCACCGTCTGGTTGCCTGACTCGCAACCGCTGACGCTTTGATCTCCTTGTGAGAAAATTGAACACAGCGATTTTCAAAAGGGCATGATCGTTGGCATGCGAATCCTACTCTCAAAGATCATGGACACTGCCAATGGCGATCCCAAGATATACCGGGAGGCTCAGCAGGATTTTATTTACGGTGAAGGGGAGCTCGCAGACCCGTTCTGGAGATTATAAACACGATGTGTCCAATGGCAATGAACATATCCTCTATGTAGTGATTGCAGGCGTGTTCATTTCACACATGACCTTCTGTATTTTAAGAATAGGGAAAGCAATGGTTCTCGGAGAGTATGTTTTGGTCACTGAACATTTTATATTTTACATGCTCCGTAGAACTTATTCTAAAAATTTGACTGTTCTACGATGAAATCTTACCTCCCCATGAACCCCAAATGGGCCCATTTTTGGGGACTTTGGGGGGGGGGGGGCAACACATAGAAATGGGGGCCCGCGGAGCAAATTTTTTTCTGGTTAATTTCGATTAATTTTGTCACCAGAAATATCTCCACGAATTTTGACGAAATGTTTTTGGGACACCCTGTAGGTATATCACAGAAAAACAAAAGAAATATAGAGGCCCCAAAGCACTACTCTGTGGTACACCTGTTGCTTGGTTATGCACCAGCACCATTTGAGGAAAACTAACCTGCCGCGCAATGACGATTGAAATACTTTTGGCATGGAAATGAAAGCAGCAGAAAAAAGCAGTAAAGTGCATTTGGTCAGGTTTTGAACTATCATTGTTCAACACAGTCGAAAGCTTTGATCAAGTCAATTACAACCACCGTGGGGATGTTCTCCACTCATATCGCTGCTTGCAATTGGGTACAGAACAAATGTATCAAGAGTCAAACGTCAGTTGAAACTTCATAACGGTGCATTTAGAGAATTTTTTTGTATCATGGGTCTGCAGCCCCGAACAATCCACTGAGAATAAGGTCGTTCACAGGTTGGACACCCTGGATCCTGGTGCAATCCGGATGATGTCGCAGTGAAAAGTATGAGTAGGTACCTACACCTTTTCAAATGGCGGGAAATGTTTTCGAACTCATTTGAATATCAAAGAACGATTAAAACGGAGCAAACAAATCATGGGTGGGGGAGGCATAACAGCGGAAAGCAAAACAAAAGAAGGGAGCTATGTTCTGCGAATGGCAATAAAGCTTTGGTGCAATTGTGCACAAATTCAGACCCCGCTCTTGTCTGACTCATTCAATAATGCCGTTATTCAGAGACATTGTCAATGGCTGAAATTTTCATTGTTGTCCTAGCTGCAATGTAAACAAAAGATTCGAGGTCAACCCGTTTTGCAAAATCGGGAAAGCTGCAAGCTGCTGAGGTCGTCTTGACGCTATTACGCTGAGTTTACACCAGGAAACATTGATATTCCACCATGTATGTGTGCCGTGACAAGAACTCCCTCTTCTGCTGTCAAATTCAACATTCATTTCACTTTGTGTCTTCGTCAAGTGCACTTGAATACACAACAGAGAATGCCCTGAAGCATGCTCTGAGGAGAACTACACTCTGCGCGGAAGTATCGCTTGGAAGCTCAAAAACCTGACCAAATGAATAGGTATCACAATTTTCTGCTGCTTTTACGTACGTATTTTCATGCCAAAAGGAATTCAATCGTTATTGCACGGCAGGTCAGTTTTCCTCAGATGGGTGCATAATCATGCAACAGGTGTACCACATGGCAGTGCCTTGGGGCCTTTTGTTTTTTTCTGTGATATTCAGGGTGTCCCAAAAACAACTTGCCAAAATTCGTGGAGATATTTCTGATGGCACCCATTTCCATTTGATGCCCCCCAAAGTCCCCAAAGTGGTCCCATTTGGGGTTGGGTATTCATGGGGGAGGTAAGACTTCATCGTAGAACAGTCAAATTTTCAGGACAAGTTCCACGGAGCAAGTAAAAAAATGTTAAGTGACAAAATACCTCCAATCTAAACACGCCTGCAATCACTACATTGGAAAGATTCATCATTACCACTGGACATATCGTGTTTACAATCTCCAGAAGTGTCTGCGAGCCACCCTTTTCTGCAAATGAAATCCTGCTGAGGCTCCCCGTAAATCCCGGGACGCGCCTTTGGCACTTTGGCAGTGTCCCTCATCTTTTAGCGGTAGATTTGCATGCCAACAATCATGCCCTTTTGAAAATCGTCCACATAACCAACACGTGCGTTTTGAAGGAAAAACAGTTTTGTTTTTGGAACACACCGAGTGTTCCATTTCATGTCACAAATTTGGATGAGTTAAGTGTTTCAAATCGCTTGTCTGTTCCCATAATGTTCCCAAAAGAACACTACTCGTTGAAGCCCATGTTTAAATGTGGTGTTCAAAACGAAACTTCAGGCTTAGAGTGTAGAATTCTGCAACAATCAAAACGTCGGTCCGAAGCCGGCCCCTCAACACGCAGATGCAAAAGTGTCGTTATTTTTTGGCATCAAGGCTTGCAAAACATTCTCAGATTGCATTTTCAAACAGAATGATGTCAAACAATAAATTTGTCAGTGAAAATAGACGGGAGATCGCTGGAATGTCGAACCAACAATGTTGCCCAATGTAAGCAGGCCATTGGAGTTCATAGACAGGAACGGGAAGCGAAGAGACGCAAAAACAACGGGAATTTTTGCGCCACAACCATTGTTGCAGCTGGAATGACACGGAGTTCAGCTCATCACGCGGAAGCAGACGTTGATCGTCCTTGTCCTTGGCATTGCGGGGCGTCCATCTTTCGTTTGGCGAACGAACCCGATCGCGGAAAGTCACAACAATTGCCAAAACACCAAGACTGCAGACAATTACAATGGAAAATAATCCCTGCAAAACTTCCACGGAATCTTCGCCACTACCATCCACCAATGAGATATAAATTAGCAGTGTGGTGGAGCAGTGGTCTTCCAGACAAGAAGTCGTCGCCGGTGGCGCTTTCAGCAGCAACGGATCTCTGGAAGTGTAGTAAAACCAGATTTGGATCTGTGATCCGAAAGGCAGTGCGAAGATCTTACAGCTCCAAGACATCATTCAAAGTGCCAACAGATCGCAAGTGTCGTTTTTGTTCAGCTGACCTGCTGATCCGTCTTGGACTTGATGCGCCAACCAGGATAAAGAGACAAGCACTGCTGCAAAGTTCTTCCCCGAAAATCAGCTGCGCTTATCTTTCTCTCGCTTAATCTCATCATCGTTTGCCTGGGATCCCTCTCTGATTTAAGAAGTTGAGGCAATTGAAAAGGTCCAGCGGCAGGCAGTTCAATTTCTCATCATCCGCTTGGGATCCCCCGATGATTTAAGAAGTTGAAAGTTGAGGCAATTGAGAAGGTCCAGCGGAAGGCTGTTCAAAACGGGTCTCGTCGACAGTGCGCTTCCCACAGAAAGGCAGAGTTTATAAGGCCAGATCTTTCGTCAACTTCGCTACCTCCTTTTGCACAGCAGACCATCATGATCTCAAGAAATGACATCTTTATTGCTGTGATGATCTTGGATCTCAGTGGATGGTCAACTGCTGCTGATGACACCATCTTGAATCGTGAGTTCTGAGAGTTCTTTTGCAAACCTGATATTGTCATTTTTGAGCATTTGGAGTGCGGGTCTGCATTGGAATTATGGAGCCAGATAAATGATAATCCAGTTATTGAAAAACGGTGTTCTGGATTGTACGAGTTATCTGGATGCCAAATATTGGCGCTAAATGACAACAATCCATATGATCAATGGTGCTCTGGATTGTATGAGAGTGTGGAGTTAAGTGGCAACAATTCGTAGATGATCATTCTGGTTTGCAA
>JASGXE010010994.1:0-14843 GCA_030068105.1 Sinentomon sp. SZTP_YWyxl | reverse complement strand
TAGGAAACCCCCAAGCATTCAAAATTCCTCAAGATAAAATTAAATTGAGAAAGCATAGGAGGCGTTGTTCACATTTTGTTGGCCCAAATGTGTCCAAATCATGAAAATCATCCTTAACCGGTTTGTTGCATGTCAGATAAAATGGCTGATGGATTCTTTTTGCAATAACGTCATAAAAAATTCGAACATTACTTCCAATCACCTTTGTGGATGTTTCGTTATCAATTCAATTTTTTGCAAAAATGCCATTCAATGCCCAAGAGTTTTGACGGAGTTTGAGTAATTCTTTTTGAAAGAACATGAGGCTTGAAAATCATGAAAGCTTAAAAATGATGAGGCGTTTGTCTTTTGCTCTAAAAACATGCTTCATGTTCCGGCATGTGAGTCAGATTATTTTCTTCTGGTTTGTCTTCCGAGTGAATTACTCCACACTCTAAATTGGAGGTTTCCGATTGGAACACCTTTTTAACACGAGCGTAGATGGACGAGTTCCTTTCGGAACGTTTTTGGAAAACATAACGTGTTTTATGAAAGACATTTTCCAGTCACAAATTTGGAACACATACATGATTTTGAGCACATGGAGTGATCCACAGTTGTGTGACTGGAAAATAGCGCTCCAAGAACACAATACGTGTGCTTAAAATATTCCGAAAGGAACACGTCCATCTAAGCCCATCTACAAACGGTGTGCCAAATGTTAACCTCAAATTTAGAGTGTATCTTTTCTTGGAGAATGTTCTTACGGTAGGCCTTTTTCGAATTTGTCACCATATGTGGGAATTGGCAATTTCTCCGTGGACTCGTGTTTATTTTTTCATGCTGCATTGTCGCTGGATTTGAACTTCCGAGTTTCTGTCGCAAATATAACGCTTTCGGTCTTCTTGTGCTTTCTCACTCCCTCTTTCCTGAACACGTCGAGAGGCCTACGCTGACGTTCAAACTTGCTTGTCAAACATATTTTTCAGAGTTTTGTAACGCTCTGCATTTAAGGAGCATGTTTGACAAGCAAGCTTTGTCTACGAGCCGCGGCTTTCACAAGCCTGTCAACTGCACCTTCGCAAAAGCAGTACTCCCAAAATCTATGTGCACCAAAAGGCTGTATATGCTACCCCCACCATGACAGACAATCGCTCGTATTCCCCATTGCAACTCACCCTCAGGTGCAACTCATTAGTCAATTCAACAGAGAGATGCATATTTCGCAACATGGAAAAGGAATCAGTGTTTGTAAATAGAAATGAAATTTTCCCAACACAAATCTGTGCATTGAATTGGTTATTGGGTGGCACCTGAGGGTGAGTTGCAATGGGGAATACGGCCGAATGTTTCTCTTCTTTGAGTTAAAACTTGGAGGTAAACAAGAGGAAAACTGTTATTTGCCGATTGATTGGTCTTAAAGGCGAAATATTGAATTCTGTGCTGTGTGCTGATGTGCTTGTTTAACACGACTCGCCAAAAGTCTTCGAACAAAAGGAAATGATTTTCTACACTGGTGCCATTAATTCTAAATGGATCCTCATGTGCCACGTAACACACAACATTCATGTTTCGTGTGAAGCTTGATCATATTTCTTTTAATTGCAATTGAATGGCCCCGAAACCGAAACTGAATGGCTACAGAATTGGCCAGGTCATTGTCATGTTTTATGTTCCGAGATCATTGGCGGGCTGTGCATCGTTCCGTGTTTTGTTTGGCATGTCTTCTTGTGGTTTTTTGTATTTTTGTTTGTTCTAATGTACTATGTTTTATTTCGCAACTGTGCGGAATGCAGGGTGTGAAAATTGACTGCTAACATGGTGCATTGAGTTCTCAACGTCAAATGAAGCTGAGAATACATGCAGACCACGCAGTCTTTCTCTTTGAGGTTTCACAAAAACACCTTTGTTTTTTTTTCTGAAAACATGGTTTGCGTTTAGTTTCGTTTGTTCTTCCCATGATTGTAGATAGTTGTTATATTTTGATGATATTATATTATTATCATGGTGTTCTGTGAATATGAAGAGAGAATTATTCAACTGAAAAACGTAATTTTGAATTACAAACTGGAAAAAATCATCGAAATATCCAATGAAGAATATAAATTTCTAAATTTTTTGTTAAAACTTGCTTTTTGTTTAATTCCCACTGCTAACTTCAGACATTTTGGCAGGACCACATGGCTCAGGGCTTATTATAAACGAGAATAACTTTTATGCCTTCCACAAATTCATGAGCAGTCCGTCATGCAAACGGCAGCGAGTAGTAAAAATGAATTATCACTCCGACCATTCAATATTGTGCTGTGCCGATGGGGCCCAGAACTTTTCCTTTTGGTGATTTGAGGGCCCGGGACATTTCTGTTGGTCCTTGGGACCAAAAACATATTTTTGGTTACCGTTGGGGACCCATACGCATCTATCTTTTTAATGTCGTTGAGGTCCAGGACATTCCTGTTAGTCGAAGTTGGACGCAGGGTGCTGACTGTGGCTTTGGTGCCAAGGCACAAGCCCAAGCCATAGGTATCGATGCTTATCAGCTTTCGAGGCTTTAAGATTTGGTCGTCATTGAATTTGACAGTGAGTGACGACTGAACGGCTGAAAAAATTGCGACCATTCAGATTTTGGCAAAATCTCTGTGGTGCAGAAATTGAAGATACTCTTTTGTAACCGAGGTCAAGATCTGACACATCTAGAAGTCTTTATTGAAATCTGGCGCTTTCATTTCTACCGCCAGCATAAGAAAAAAAAAGAAAAGTAAAAAAAAAGTTTCGGATGCAAAAGTTAAATGGGAAAACAAGTGTGTGAGTGCATTAATTCCCCCGTCACTCTACAGAGCTTTACTGCGAAATTGTTCGTGAAGACAGTGAAACTACGCACGTGGTTCATGAAAGGCTGAAAGTTTGCACTCCTAAACATATGGTTTTATGCTTGTAACGGTTGTGTGTGACTCTTGGCTCCATTCTCCATTCGGTTCTGCGAGTTTTGAGAGATGCAGGCTGATGCAGATGCTGATGAGATTCCATCTCAAAATTATAGCCATTTCCGATCGATACACCTAATGCCACTAGTCTTTTATGTCACACTTGATCCGCAAAGCTCGCAGATGTGTGGAGAAAATGGGCCAAGCAGCTACAAAACCAAGAACAACACAACGAAAATGCTCCAGGTGTGCAAACGTATACAGCTATGCAGTGCTGAAATCGTGCGGGTGCGTGGGGGAAACGCCAAAACCTAGAGAAAGAAGACACACACCTAAATATTCAATTTTCATATCCATGCAAAAATGAAATTTGGGCCAGCGCCCCCCTTGTCTTGGAGTTTGAATGCTGTTTGTATGCATCACCGGTATATGTAGGCCTATACATGACAATTTCAAACAAATAAAGTTCCGTGTATCTTTGGCGGTAGAAAAAAAGCTCAGCCCGACGCTGATTGAAATGCAGAGAGACCCTTGCTTTCCTTTTTGCAGCCTAAATGCTAAAGGTAAAAAAAAACAAAAAGAAAGAATTCTCTGATTTCGTTCCGGAATTAATTCCCCCGTTTTTTTCAATTTCCAAAGTTATTCCAGTTTGCGCAAACTTTGAAATCCGTTATAGCAGTTGACTGTTGTCATCGCTTTTTGCTGGCATAGCCGTCCTCCGATCAAAAGGCCTCCCTTGGACGACAATGATCGCGTAAAGCTCTTGCAGTTCCAAATGCATTTGATTGTGCGAATTTCATGAATCTCTTCTGAAAAGAGATCATCCGAGAAGAGTTTTTTCCTATCGAAAACTCTTTTCCTCCACACGTAGGCCCCTATCGTTCCCTTCATGTTGGGAGTATTCTTTTCGCAACATTGTTTGGAACACGTATAGTGTGTTTTTGGAACACCATTTTCTGTCACAATTTTGGAATACATGAGCGATTTGGAACGTAAATCACTCATGTGTTCCAAATTTGTGAGAGGAAAATGGTGCTCCAAGAACACACTATATGTGTTCCAAACAATGTTCCGAAAAGAACACTCCCATGTTAAAAATGGTGTTCCCAAGGTGTTCCATACCGAGACCTCAGGTTTAGAGTTTACATGTAAGGCCAAAAGTCATTGGCCATTTCAGAAAAATAAATTTGCCATTTTTTATCATATTTGTGATCTGAAACTCGCTCTAGTTCTAACCATGGATGCCTGCACCTTAGTAGGAACTATCTACTTGTGCAGATATACAGGGAAGTCCAAATGTCTTTGCCCGTCGTAAGACATTAAATTTGTTGTTTTTAATGTTTTTTAATCATTTTACTTGTCTGAAACGTTTTCCAGCTCTAAACACGGATGGTACCACATTCAGCGGATACTTGTGCATATCTATCCTGATCAGAGTTAGAAAAAGTTTCAGGTAAAAATGATAAAAATCGTTCAAAACAACAAATTTTATTTCTTGCTGCTGCCAAACACTTTTGGGCTTCCCTGCAATCAGCAGCTCCTCAAAAACATGCATTTGGTGCAGATATGAACATGAAGGGGACGATATTTACTGAGAAAGAGTCGGATTGAATATCGGTGTCAAAACATTGGCGAAAGGTTCGGGGTTTACTCAAGAACTTCCAGCCTTTCGACACTTTACCCGCAGAGCGCGGTTGTGCAAATTGCAAATTCAACTTCAAACGCCATTTTTCCTTCATTTTGTTAGTAATTTTCTGAACCAAATACAGAATTCTTCTAAACTGCGAAATCGCACCTACGAGTAAGAAATCCATACCTTTCACGTCCGAGAAGTGACTCATTCACAGACTCCCTTTGCCATCAGGCACAAGGGTCTGTATTTCCTTTGACAGCAGCTTTTGTGTTTTAGCCATCAAGAGAGAGTAGGTGCGGGTATCATGTAAGTGGTTTTGGTGTCTTCCTCTGCTTTCTCCTTTCTTTTTTCAAGGGTAGTTTGTTCTGTAGGTTTGCGATTTTTTTGTCTTTAACAGGATAGCCCAAAAATGCCTGTCAAATCACTGACACTTCTTACCTGTAGCTGTTCCTTATATGACTTCAATAATGGCAGGATGTGTCAATTTTAACGTGATACGTGCATGGCAGCAATACAGATACGAGCATTCAAGAAAACGTCATGGAGATGTCATTGAAATCTTTTCGAATTTTCTGTAACAAAGAAATTTCTGTGACAGAAATTTTTATGGAGGGGGCAAACTGAGGCAAATATGGAAGCAACAAACAGCTTTGTGCAGGAATACCGGAAGGACAGCCAAGACGGAAGTCGGGAGTTCCATGTCACGAATGGTTCTTGAAAAAAAGAGATGTAGCACCGGAAGAGCATGTGGGATTGATTAAACTTGCACCATTGTGGGTTCTTCTCTGAATGGGCTAAAGCGAATTGCAAAGCGGAAGCTGGAGCAAGATATGACAAGAAAGAATTGACCGTAGAACAAGAACACTACTTGACCTGGGTCTGGGACCCTACATCTCAAGAAAGCATTTCAAAGTTGGAAATGGTGCAGAGAAGGGCTGCAAGAATAATTACTGGTTCTCTTGGCCGGCATATTAGCATCTCCAAGCTCCTGAAGGACCTTGGCCTCCCCATTCTTGCAAGCAGACGGCGTGACCACAGACTCAAGCTATTTAGCGATATATTCACCCGCTCCTTAAATTTTTGCATGCCAGTAACGTACGTTGTTAAGCCTATCCAACGCCGAACTGACAATGGTCTGACCTTCAATGTTCCTTTTTGCAAAACAAACCGGTACCTTCATTCATTTTTCCCGAGAACAATTGGAGATTGGAACTCCTTGCCAGAAGCATCACCGCTTATTTCCCGTGCCCTTATAGCTTCCCAGGCAGTCACACCACAAAACAATCCGTTGATGTTTGTTTTTTTTCTTCTTCCTCTCTTGATATACATTGCCTTGTCCTTACCATATTGACCATTTTAATATTGACTGTTGTCCTGCTTCCACTTCATTTGAAGCAGTATTGAACGTAATAAATAATAAATAAGAAAAATTGACCTTTCAAGAATAGACCGATCTGTGACTTTCGATGGGAAAATCGTCACGGAGTCAGTTTATGGTTTTACCAGTATGGGTTCGATTGATTTACAAGTCGGTGTTTTCTGGATATGACAAATAAACTCTCAACACTCCTAAAATTATTACGGAAACACCCGTTATACCTTTCCGAGGCATGTGGAAAGCCTCGTCCTGGAAAGAGAGAAAAGCGCATGGCTACACGTACTTTTGGGTTTCAATGCAACAAAATCAAAGAATTTCATGAATTGACTCAACAACCCAGTCTACTTTAGGCAATTCTTTTATTTGGGGGATATCTTTCGGCGCTGGTATCCTCAAAGTATCGCATTTGATTGTGGTGGCAATCGGTCTGTCTCCTGAGCTGTAAACTGATGAAATGTTAACGTTGTGAATTTTTGTCAAAATGACTTAAAATGTTCGAAGA
Source organism: Sinentomon sp. SZTP_YWyxl (assembly GCA_030068105.1). Lineage (NCBI taxonomy): Eukaryota > Metazoa > Arthropoda > Protura > Sinentomata > Sinentomidae > Sinentomon > Sinentomon sp. SZTP_YWyxl. The sequence goes on along the minus strand of JASGXE010010994.1, from coordinate 8,427 downwards.
CGGATATGTGAGAGCAGAAGACTGGTGTCTTTGACAGACACCTGTTACCTATCACCTGACACCTGACACCTGTCACCAGACATCTGACACCTGACACCTGTCACCATGTCATTATGTGCAGTGTAAAGTATCTCTCTGAGGCTTGTGATGTTTATTTATTTGTTTATTTATTTATTCATTGCAATTCATCAGAAAACGTTTTGGAGACACAAATTATTCAGCGAATATGTTTGGCAAATTTTAAATTCCAGAATGCTCACACGGTTATTTCCTCGTTTCCAACGGAACATGTCTGTCGTGTCCAAGTGGAACCTATTCAGCAACACCTGCAGATGACAGCAGCTTCAACAGTTGCCTTCCATGCCACTACACATGCAAAACGTGCTCAGGACCAGGTGACTACCAGTGCAGGAGCTGCTTTTCCGACGCCGATCTCGAGCGCGACACGGAACACCCTGTACATCCTTCGCCTGGTCCTGAAGAGAGTCAGCACGAATCGGGAGGCTACTGCATTGCGGTCAGGGTGTCGAAGAAGTTGATCTCTAATCAGAAGTTGTACAGTGCTCTACTTTTAGCGGTTTTTCTTAACTGTTTCACCGTTTTAGCTGTGATAGCGTGCTGTTTAGCCAGGTCGAAGTGTTGTCGAAGGAAGTATCCGATGACGGAGGATGATGTGGAGGACAATAAGCTTCACACTGTACATCCTAGCCTTCGTCAGGCTGAGCGAGTGGACGATAGTGAAGTTATTAGGCTCTTTACCAGTCCGGCCATTCCTTTTAGGGATGATGACGAGTTCTGATGCAAATCTCGCTAATGGGTGTTATGGATCCTCTCGAATTCAATACTGTTTTGGTGCATCCAGCAGATTCACGAACGTGACAAAACCTTGATTTGTTGACGAAAGCCAAAGATTCCTGAGCATGATGCAATTTCAACCGATGTTAAGCCGATTTTTCGAGACAATCCCGATAATAGCAACACAACAATCGTCGGCAAAGATTTGTCTGGACAATCCAATACTTCCGACACACGCCAAATCCAGGATTTCTTGAACAAATTCCGGATTTTGAAAATCAGAGGCTTTACCAACACATACTCGATTAAAGGCAATCATTCAAATTCTCAGACAAATACAAATTTGACCAACACAATCATAACTCTCTCTATACAATCACAACTTTTAACACATTTCGTATCTGCCTGCACAATCCAATTTTCGCTCAAAGTGGATTTTCCGGATCAGCCCCGATGTTCCAACTTATTTTCCCTACTTTTCAGGGCACCAAAGGAACTAATTTTTCTGACACAACCCAATGATGCTCGAACACAATGCATATTCGCCCACAGATAGATCTGATTTTCTGAGACCCGATTTGCCTTGAAAATTAAATTGCTCTAAATACTCAGCATCTCCCATTTATTTTTCACTTTCTTTGAGTGATTTGGGCTTACGTCGATCCTTTTGGATGTTGATTGGGCCAAATTTGTTCTGTATGACTGGTTATTCGCATTAAAACTCTTGTCAACACCAATTTTCTATCATTTTTGTGTGTTATCCTTGATGGACACATCCTTGAAAATCCTTGATGGGCTCACTCTTGAAAGACTCATTACCTTAACAAACAGGATCGTATGTCTAACCAGAACAGGTTTTTGTTGAAAATGTCAGAGGTTTCAAATGTTGTCGCAAAGAGTTTAGAAAAATATCTGCAATGAACTTCCTACAACGTCATATTAAATTTGAAATTGCTGCCATGGTCTGTGCACCAACGTGTCCGAGAAATGTTTGATGTTGACCTGTGAAAGCAATATTGCACCAGCAATGCGCCGCAAGAATCGCGTTGCTGGTGAAAGTTTCCACGAAAGATTGGAGCTATCTTAGAAGGCTGTGTCTTTAGTGCTCTCTTGACATTCAATTCCCATTTGTTGGGTCTGGAAAGCTTCATAAAACTGACTTGGTTTTGAGTTTAAGCTTCGTAGAAACAAGCTGACTTCCTCTCATTCGGAAGTGCTAACCGCGGGGCGGTAATCACGACTTCTTGATCACGTATACTGAACCAGTGGCTGTGTCTCTTTGGATAAACGAACTGTTCCGAGGTCACAGTTTCATTTGGCTTATCAGTAAAACATTGAATTTCATAAATAATAATGACATACGATTGAGCAGGAAAAAGTCTTCGTTGGAGACAAAAAATAATTTCCAACTTTTCTGAATCGAGGGTAATTTACACGAAACACGGCAACACGAAAACTTGCAACAACACGATTTGTGAGCAACACGATGCAGCAATAAAAAGCTCCTTTGGTGTGGCATTGATTTGGGATCACTATACTCTGGTGTCACTGGTCTTGATTGGGTGATCCATGGAGTGCGCAAGCAAAGAAGCCTCGATATTTGCATGCAACTTTATGGGTTTTTATCTGTGTTGAATTTTTCAGAATGCTGTATAATTTATACGCTTTTAGAATTTCCACATTCATTGAGACAATCGATTTTTTCATATGTGATCTGGCAAATCGTTCCTCGAGCATTTCAAAATGTTCCTAGCAATTTTATTAATTCTGTAGAATGGGGCCCTTTTTCCACAACATCCTTTTTCCAATATTCTGTAGAATCTTAATTTATCTCAATTCAACTTTGTGAAAAAGTGAAAATGAAAAAATAAAAGGATTCTTTCTTTGCAATCAAGTTTTGTTTGAAGTTCTACATTTCGTGTTTCATCGGGATCAGATTGACGCTTACAAACATTGTATCGCTTGCCTTACGTCGGAACGTTGAGGTCTCCAAAATACACGTTTTTGGATTTTTGTGGGTCTGCATCAGGAAAATGGAAGGTGAGGACACATTTCCTCACTGAATGTTTTCGTTTCATTTAATTTCGAGGACACGACGTGAAATGGGCACTCCCTGAAGCCAGTTGTGGCAACATTTTCAGTGGCCCAAAAATGGGCTAATTTGTAAGAAATATTTGGAGGGTTCACGTTCCCAGATATTTAGGACCACCCTGTTTATACGTAATGCCACACTCTTGGCCAATTCGAAATGTTCGAAATGGATGCAATAACGCACAACGTCTTTTGATCAGGAAACAGCCCAACATGGTCCGCACTTCGCCGAAAGTGCCCAATTGCGCATCACGCCAATGTTGAATTTCATCTGGGCATTTCTGGCAAATAATACGACTGTTTCAAGTCACCGGTGCTTTGTCAAACGGGGATATACAACATGGGGGCGAACCCAACCACATCATATCAAGAGCAATTCAGGTGATGTCAAAAATAGTGTACTTGCCAAACATCATGTCAAAAATTGTGAATTTTGCCACACATCATGTCGAAAATGGTGCTTTTTGCCAAACAACATGTCGAAAATGGTGCTTATTACCAAACATCATGTAAAAATGGTGCATTATACCAAACATCATGTCAAAAATGGTGCTTTTTGCCAAACATCATGTCAAAAAGTGCATTTTGTCAAGCATCATGTCAATAATGATGCATTTTGCGAAATGCAATTTAGAAAAAGTATTGTTAAAAATAGTGTGAAAAGTGAAAAAGTGGTGCGTTTTGCCAAGTGGGAACAAATAGTCGTACAATCCGTTTAGTTTAAGCTCTGCAGATCTTTCCTTTCTTAAACCTATTGCTGTCTCATTTAATTCGCCTTTATTTTCACAAACAAAAAAGATGAAGCATCGCTGCTACAGAGAAGAGACGCGACGAAAGTTTTGTCTGAGTGGGAGTTTAGAGATACCTACAACGAGGGAAAAGGATTAAACCAATGAAGAAGTAAAGAAAATTAATTAGGAGGGTTTTCACTGGGATATTCGTAGATGAAAACCAAAGAGATGAGTTGTGTTTTAAATGCAAAGAGCGCAAAAAATTCCTAGAGATGAAAAAATGAGTCTGGTTGGAAGCGGTTTGCTCGCTTGCTCGTTTGCTTTTGCTTTCAGGGAATAAACATCTGAGGAAGCGAAGGCAGCTAGGAGGGGTGATGGATAAGTCTCAATGCACCAAAATGGAGCCTTAAAACGCTTGCAACAACAAAACCAAGGCCTGTTCCACAACAACTGTGGTCGTTTTGTTTTGTACAATCGTGTTTCGGATGGTGTTCAACAGCCTTGTGGCGTGTTGTTCCTTCCACAGCCAAAAAGGCATGATATCTTTGGCTGGCATTCTTCATTCTTGTTTCAGTGAGCAAATTTTGAAACCTCTGTACAATTCATTCGAGGTGAATCTACAAACTAATTACATTCCGAGTAAAAAGTAGTTATTTCTCATTATCTCTCTCCCCCATCCCTTTCTCCCATCTCCTCCCACTCTCCCCGTATCCCAACCCTTCCTCGCTTTTCTTGCATTATTTTTTGTGTGCAGGAAGGGACGGAGCAGACGAAGTGAGCGCACAAAATGCCAGGAATTCCAATTTTCATTTTGCAATGTTTATTTATTTTAATTTGGATTTTTCACAGCAGAAAACTAATTATTATTGTTTCGTACACTAAAAAAATACCTCGACTTTGTTCATGGACTTGAAGGAAATTACATGTCGAATGAATGCAGCTGTATGCAAAGGATCTTCATAGAAAAACCGACATTCATAAACGACGGCCACCGAAGTAAAAAAAAAAAAAAAACTTTTTTTTTGCATAGAGGATGAGCAAATAAAAAATCGCAGGAAGTGCTGTTGCTATAACGCTTTTTGTCAGGACTTGATCATCTCGCGGAAAAGTGTTGTTTATCCAGTTTTTCAATCCGATGGTCATCCGGATCATTTCGTTTTTTGTCATATTGGTGACGTGAGGGCACTAGTAAAAGCATTGCATGCCGCTTGCAATGGCTGAATTTGAGAGGGCGAACCAAATCATGTTGATAATAATTGTGCCGTTTTGAATCATTTTCTCCATTAGAGTCGGCTGCTTTCAGCCACAACAACATCTTGACGAGTTGTCGTTGATATGTATCTGATCCCCATGTTCCCAAGAGATGAAATTTGAAAGCCCTTTTGGAAGAAGTAAATCCGTCGACAATGTCGCTCCACCGTTGAACAGTAAACTTCCCTTATGGCTGCGTACTGCTCGAGGTTTGTTCCCTATGAATTAGGTATATACGCTCTATTTTACACGATTCCAAGTGCCTGCAGTCCAAGAAAAAAAAGATGCGCATCTTGTAGGTACGCATCATTGTGCGCCTTATAAGACAGTGCGCATTGCAAGCTGTTTGCGATGTGCACTGTCTCGGAAAGCATGTTTGCGGTGTGCAGACGGTTTTTCGCGTTTGCGACTATCCTGAACACAGTTTCATTGTAGATATACAAAAAGCACAGATACAGGTGACAGTTCAAAGTTTCCTGACAAACAGTAACTTCGTCAACAACTCACAGCTCCCAAACAAAAGTGAAGCTTTGGGACTAATTTTTATTCAAATTTCGATCAGCAATGGGAACACAGGTCTGTGGGTGCTTCGACGCGTCCTCCAACAAAATCAAAAAGATATTTTGCAGTGTAAACTATGCGCTTGAAAGTCCGCTTTGCGTCGAATTGTTTAGATACAGCGATTTTGTTTCCCATTCGAAAGCTTTTAAACAGTCAGCTTTGGTACTCGGAAGTGTGATGAAGTGAAACCAGATGTTGCCAATCCAACATCAACATCGCACCATATGCACTCCCATCGCTTCCCCATGCATACGAAACGCACGTTTTTGTGTACTCGTATAGGCACACACGCATCTCTCGATTTAAATACCTACCGAATTCTTCGTTTGTTTACTTTTCGAATATTTGATTTTTCTATGGTTACTCTTTGATATGCTTAAATGCCTTAGGTATTTACATTGTAGAGCGTGGGCTTTAACCGGTTCTTTTAAAAATCATTGGCAACGGAATGCAAGACCGATGCGACGATTCCTGGGTAATCCATTTCCTTTTTTGCGTGTACATACACGTATCCATTTATCAATGTGAACGGACAAGGATAAAAACGTCGCCTGAGATAAAAACAACAAATTATTTCAACCGACTTTTCTTCAAATTCAACGCTATTTCGGTGGCAAAACTGCCCTGAGCTGAACACAATATCAGCTGTGGCAAGATTGTTGCCATTATCGCAAGAACCCATTTTTATTTCGCTGCACTTCATGCCATTCATTACTGCCATGGGGACGTTCAAGATTAGGTGCACTTTGCTTGATTTTTCGTGGCATCTATTGGTTTTTTGTTGGTATTTATTGGTTTTTTGTTGCCCAAGTAGTTTTTCAAATGGATTCTTATTTAGAGGCAAAAAATCGCGCAAGATATGTAATAACATTTTTAAAATTGTAATTTTAATATTGCTGAAGGCATAAAAGCCAAACTTGAAGAGAATCACAATTTTTACAGAATTGAAAAAATCACCGACTATTCGAGGATCATGTGCATATAACAAGAGCATTATAGTCCGCGGCTTAATCCGTGAATGTATGAATGAAAACTCGACTGAAAATTGCTTTTTTTCTTGTTTATTTTGGTTTAAATGTCGAAGAAACAGTTTTTTCCTTGCCTCTGCCTCTCTCGGGTATGCTGCTACGCCATGATTCGCGTCGGCGTTCAAAATGTGGGGTGGTTTTCCACCAGCCCGTATTGAGGGAAATAACGTAGCCAGTCATGTTATTTGGTGTCAGTTTCTCATCAAATTTAAGTGTTGCCACCGACACAGAGGTAAACAATGTGCATGGTGAATGTGACCATAGAAAATGCAGCACTTGTAGACACACCAGAAGGACGCTTTGTGCATATCGGTCGTTCATGTCTTGGAATTTATGCTGCAAAATTCATTTTCGTTTGAAAACGCAAGCAGATCCAATTTGCTCTCAATATACGAGTACAATGTACCTGCATAAAACGTTTTGTTCTTCGGAATAAAATTTACCAGCTTTTGGGATTAGGGGCTGCATGTGAGAGTTTTGGTCTCAAAAGTCCATCGGGCCTGGTTTTTCTTATCAAGAGATGTTATCCGAGCAGCGTAGGGAACATTCTCATTTACGACAGATCATGGAGTGTGCGGTCACTACATGGGATCCTTGGCCTTCGCACCATGCGAATCAGTTGGAGTTGTTACAGCGTCATGCAGCCCGCTTTGTGGTGGGCGATTATCGTCCCTCTTGCTGTGTAACTGACACGACGAGTGTCTCCACAATTGGTTGGAATTCGTTGCGTCTAAGGAGGGGATGATGACTGAAGTCTTCGCATTGTCCAAGATCCTGCAACAATGGGCGAATGACTGGGGTTACCAACGATTGAAACTTCACCACTCTTGTTCACAGAAGGATCATGCCTCCAAGTGGCGGTTGTGGAACTTTAAAAATCCTTTTCAGGACGTTCTATGGCTGAGTGGAACGCCCTTCCTGCATGTCGAGATATGTGAGGGTCCGCTGAGCACAGCTCTTTAGATGATTTCTCTTTAGAATGCTTTCACTGCTGGAAATAGTTTCACATATGGTTGGTAAATGTGTGGTTTGTAAATGTATCGTAAATGTATGATTTTTCTGCGAACATTGACATGAGGAGGCAACACCGAAAATAAACACGATTCTGATTCTGATCAAAATGATTTGCTCTTTGTGCTCGAGTATCATGAGTTCTTTGAGCCTGTGATCACCGAAAGATGAGATGTGGAGTCAACACTGAAAAACACAGATCTGATTCTGATCAAAATGATTTGCTCTCCGGATTCAGGGACACAGATGTTTCGGATGGTTTCAGTTGTAAAAATGTATTCGCGTTTGGCGAGATGGAAACTCTGAAATAAATTTAGAATTCCATTGAATCGCAAGAACTCCGTGGGCAATGCCACTTCCGATTAGATTTCTCTGAAGTTACGAATATGGCCTTAACCCTGCTTTATAATAAGCATGCAACCTATAGACGCATACGGATAAGCAATAAGCATGCAACCTAGACGGTAGAAATCTGCTTGCTTTGCAATGTTTTACCATGTCTACCCTGCAGTTTGTTGCCCCGGTTTTAAACCCACCCAGTGTAACCTCTTTTCGGATAGGATTGAATTGTTGGGCTCCTATTCCATTTCTTCGCACTCTTTCCGTTTCATGTCAAGAAGAAATAACAGGGCGGATTTCAGCTATCTCGGAAATCAAGTCACAAAATTTTGTTCTCGAGTCATTATGGTGTCATTATTTTGACCGTGCAGGAACAATAGGCACAACAGGGTTAGAGTGACTCGTACCTTTCTACATCTGGAGCCAAGCCCGCGGACGTTTTATTTTCTCAGAAAACGGACAGCAAGCAGCACGTTGGCAACAAGTATAGAAGGCAGACAAGCATTTGGTTAACATCGAGCAAGAGGCAGTGAGGGTAGGAACATTTTGTCAGGTTTGGTAAGCTTAAATAAGAGTGAAACGAAGCCGATAATCACGTCTGCGGACGTTGTCCATTCCAC